>VYZQ01048018.1:17647-40980 GCA_013400655.1 Mystacornis crossleyi | reverse complement strand
TCAAAAGAAAGACCTTCCAGCAGAGCAGTATACGTCAGTCACAACATACACAGAGGGCTAGACAAAGGCATCAAAGACTGCATTTTTTCCAAAGACCATGCCCACCCCAATACTTGTCGCAAGACCACATAATCTTCCAGACGGATTCATAAAGCTCCATTAGCACCCCAAGCCCGCTTTCTGGCCCAGCTACAAAGGCTTCCTCAAATGTACCCTCAGGCCCATGATCTCTCCCAAGCCAACTCCCAAGGCCATGCACGTTCCTGAGCTTATACCCGATCCCAACTGCACTGAGTGCCAGTCACTCTTAAACTCATTCATAAGTGACAGAACAAACCTCCAGCAAGTGACTAAACAGGGCACCAAACACAGCTAGAAACAGCAGGCTCACCACGTGCACACAGAACTACTTGAAACCGTAAACCACTAGGCAGCAAGGAAGTCTCTGAACAAACATGGGCTCCATTCAACCCTACATCTCTGCTTGTATTTTCTGTGAATTAACGACTATGTGAGGTTCGTAGCCATCCAGCTGTAACTGAATCATGTGATGAGGGGGGCATCTACCATACTGGCCATTGCTAATTAGATGGAAAAATGGGATTTGAGCTCTCTGAGCTTCCAGAACCCTTTGAGTAAATCCATGCTCATCTAATAAACCGAAACAGCTCCTTGAAGCCACATCATTATATTATTTCACTCCAGTAAACAATCTTNCTAATTTGAGACCAAATGAGAAAAGAGTACTCTTGGAAACCCCCACAAATCCTGGAATAGATGCTTTTATGGTGTGGGATGAGGTACTAAACATATTAGCTCTTACAACTCCAGAAAAAAAATGTGAGAAGTCTGAAATCTGGCTGAGGAACCGAATAAGTTCCAGTAATTCACTTTACGCTTATCTGTTAGTAATTAGTCCAACTTAGCCCATACCAAGTAATTACAGAGAGCATTTTAGAGGGCAAGTACAGAGATGGAGAAAATCAGATGCCCAAGGGTTATAGAAGTTGTGTTCTGATTCATTTTTAAAGCCACTTGACATTTACACCTATGACAAAGTTGTGGGCTGACAAAATGGGGCTCATGGAGGGGAAAACACAGAATAGGGAAGCCACAATGAACAGAAGGTGGTTGGGGGAAGGTCCAACAAAACCTCATTTTTACTCAGATAACAACTGTGGAAATTATCTTGCTTGCTTCAGTGTTCAGCACAATGTCACGTTGCCCACCAAACACTGCCCTCAGAAAAACCCACGGACACCATCTTCACAGTAGAGCATGGAAAGAAGGCAGAGGACAATTTAGCTGCATGTTTGAATCCTAATTTAATACAGTAAAGGATTATTTATGACCACCTGCCACCTAGCCACCTGTTATACCTTTCAGCAAATGTTTAAGAGCTGCACAGGGCACTCACATGGCTGCTTTGAAATGACTGTAACGTAATTAGCTCATCCCCTAGAAAACTCAGTAAACAAAATAAGAAAGGACACCCTAAAACCTAGGAAGTTTGCAATTCTAGAAGTCAATTAAAAGCATATATTTAACAAAGCAACTAAGTTTCAACTTTTTCCTTACAACATTGAAAAAGCTGCTAAATATACGAAGATCCTTTGGGGAATCCAAACTCCCTTCCTATATAGGACAGTGTCAAAGGAGGGATGGGAAGTCTGTCCTGCTATAATCTAAGCCCACCATCAGATAAAGACACTTGGAGTAGAGCATTACTACAGTTTACTCACGTTCGCAGCAGTTTTTCCCCGCTCTCTTCTATTATGTAAGATTAAATTTCCCATGGACAGTCCCTACCTACTCTCACTGTTCCAAACAAAAGAAGCCCTACCTGTACTTCTGCAGAAGTAAGCAAGGCTACCTCTCAGGGCTCCATGAAGGCTCCCTTTCTGCCAGGCCACCCCCACCAACCTGCTGCCATCTGGGGCTTGCTCTTCTTACCTGCAGAGCCATCCTCACAGGCAACACTAAAGAAGGAGGGAGGCTGGTGAGAGCTTTCTAGAGTACAGAGAACACAGACAAAAACACACATCTTCCAAGTCTCCTAACATTCTTAAATACACTGCCAGACCCTCTTTTTTAAAAGTAGATCTTACAAACAAATCATGCAGTCCTGTTGCTCTAATTCTTGTCTGTCAGTTCAGCTGTGATTTTGGGTCCTTCTGTCTATTCATTTGGTGTGATTTTTTCACTTGGCAAACACAAGTCATGGCTCCTTGCTCATTGATGTGACAGACGTGTGTTGCTGGTCTTCTCGCAGTCAAGTAATAAACAGAACCAGACACAGTCAGTCAGTCCAGCAGCACCATGCCATCACTATCCTTTCACTCAAGCAAAATTATTCACTTTGATGCCAGCAGTAATTTAACAGAATACAGATAGACGACTTGCAGAATTTGGCCCAGTAGTTTTGACTGGCAAAAATCATGGTTGCTTTAGCTGTTTATTCCCATCAGAATTATTTTTGCTCTTGATAAAGTGGGTTATTGGAAAGCACTTGTAGGCTTCAGAAGAGCCAATTCAAATCTGATGGGGGGAGGGGGGAGCAGGCAGGTGGTGTGTGTTAATGTGAGATTGTTCAGATCAACCAACCTTTAGCTCTTTTTCTCTGCCAAGTTCTCTCGTGGATTTATTCAGCACTGTATGAATTACTGCCTTTCTGCTTCTGCTCCTGGGGGGTCGGGCAACCAGTACTGCACAAGATTCATGATGTCCTTCTTCCAAGACTCCAGATACAAGCTGGTACGGTCAGAGTGGAGTCAGTGATATTCCACATACGTCTAGGTAAGACAAGAAGGCAAAAGAACTGCCAAGAACGAAATAACACTGTATGAGATTGCATTTTTATGGGAGCTGCTCCATCTCTCTTTCCTGGCCTCGGATCAAATCAGCTAGAGTTACAGAGCTAACTGTAATCCTGTTATAAACCCCTTCCAGACAGGCAAAGGAATGTCCTTCCTTACTGTAGGCCAGATTCTTTGGTGTAAGACAAATGCTTTACTAACTTTCAATTTAGCTAATGGACATATTCCTGCAGTTTAAACTCACAGGTTACAAAATTATCTGTCAAATCACTCAGTTTTTAATTCTGAACTTGTCTAACTGATTTCAAATTAAAAGGTTTCAAGAAGAAAGTCCAAGCGTCCAAACAGTTGGCTGCAGGCATACTCCATCACTAGAAATAGCTAGTGAAGCTCAGCCTTGCTAGGGGAGGCACAGTGACTATTTGGGTCTTCTGCACTTCTCTGGGATGCAGAATTGCTCCATCCTTTCATCAGGGTCTCTACAAAGCCATTATTACGCCAGAAAAAATTCACTGCTAACTTTACTTGCAAAGATTAGTGTAAGCAAAATTTTCCTTAACTACACAACCTCAAATGGTCCTTTTGACATCAAAAGCACAATTTGCTTTTTGTTACCTATTCAGCAGGAGAGTTTTCCGCTGAAACAACAGTAGCTCCCATATGTGATATGATGAGGAAAACACAGAATGCATCTGAGCATGCCGAATGCTGATTATGAATGATTTAGACTTGAAAATATCTTGAACTACTGCTAGAAATGCAAAAGAATAACATAACAATTGACACTATCTAATCTACATCTGAAATCATGAAGAATTCTGCTAATGGCCAAGGAACTCATATATGGCTAAAAAGCAAGAAGCCTGTACTGCTCCCATATCAGTGGTACGACCATACCACCTGCAGAGGAGTAGCAGCAGGGAGTTGTGAAAATGCCTGTCAAACTGTTCAACATGAAGGGAGTGCTTTAGGCCAGCCAGTGAGCATCTGTCCAGGCCAACACTTTTGGACCTCACTGGAAGACCTAGACTCAACTTAGGGCCCAAAACTGACCTCCCTACACAATCACTCAGCTTTTCGTGTGCTTCATAAACTCCTCTGGGTGCCTTCCTAAGCCACACTTCATGTAACAAAGATCTCAATTAACTTCCCTTCTTGCTTCCTCTGCTGGTATCCATTAGAACTGAGGTAAGTCCTGAGAGGAAAGTCTAGTTTTGAAGGTGTTCAGCCTGGAGCCACTCTCTAGGGAGAGAACATCAGGTTCTAGACCTCTCAGTCTAGATCATCTCAATACCACATACCCAGAAATAAATCCAAGGTACTTTTCACACGGAAACAGCCTCTGGGGTCACCAGCTGGTGACTGACAGGAAAAGTAGCCAAAGGCTGGAATAAAAAGGATGCCAATAGTGTTTCTATAGCAATCTTCACAATCCTTATCCCTTTCACAGTGGAGAAGGTGGGAGGCCATATGCAAGGCGGGAAATACAATCTGTGCTTGCCTTGTGTCATGCTCTTCCTCAGCTCAGATCAGGACACAATTCCCTCTCCTTTCTGAACTGGACACTGAGCATAAAGGAGACACCAAGCTAACAATGTAAATAGGATATTTTCTACTGGGCAGAAAGAGAGGTCTTATTTGAAATATTCATTCCAGCTGTTTGCCAGAGGCATAGAAACATCTCCTCCGTGTTTATTTATGTAATCAGTACTAAGATAAGCTTGTTATTCTCTCATTTTCTATTCAAGTCAGTCAGTGCTTTTCTTCATATCCTTCTATTATCAATTGTTTAGCAGAGCACAGTAAATCAAAGAATTCTGTTAGAACCAAATGGGTTNGCAGAGGGATATGCTCCATCAAGGAGAGGAGAAGTGCTGACAACTGTGATTTTCATCTGGTTTCTCAGGGCTTCTGCTGCCCCTGCCATAGGGCCAGCAGGGAAAACGGTGGCTCCTCCAAGCATCCATATGTCCAAGCCTACACGAGCTGTGCGGCCTGGCCCCAGGACCGCCCGTGTGTTCTGTCAGGAACATTCCCCAGGAGCAGTGCACTTTGAAACCCCACAGTTTCAGGTTAGGAAAGCTTTGGGGTCCCTGACCCAAAGGGAAGCAGCTATCATTGCACTGCTCCAAAGCAATTGTATGCTGGGAACACAACTCTTTTTTAGGAGCCCAAGGAATACTTGCTCAAGGTGGCAGAATCATGGTTTACCACATCCACTTGCTATACCAAGAGGTAACAGCCATTCTTAAATTCTTGGCAGTAGCATGGAAAATCTCTGGAAATAAAGTTCCAGAGAACCAGGTATGCATGTCAAATCAAACAAATAAAATGTCTGAATTTTTTTTTCTCCTCAAAATCGAAAAAACCCATTTTCAGTTGTATAGAAAATTCTACTTTTTTTTTTCTGTTTCCAAGTGGAAACACCCTCTTCTTCCTGAATTTTGTATTTTCTAAGGGTCAATAACCTTGAATTTCACTATCTCAAGCTGTAAAAACCTAGCATTTAGGTAGCCATTCCTGCTTGAGAGTGTCTGGTTGCATAATAAATGTTATAAAAGACTTTATGATAAGCCCAGCAATTAGTTATTGATAAATCTTACATATCATCACGTAATGAGTAAACTGACATAAACTGAGTGCCACATCAGTTGTTAAACTACTAGTAAGTGTTAGACCTAAGAACAAAGCAAGTCTTTATTCCAAGTCATTCCCAAGTCTTGGAAATGCTACAACCTGCCATGCTCTTGTCTTTATTATTGCTCTAACAATAATAACAATAGATCTAATTAAAAATCTAAGTACTACATATCAATTTCAATTAGTGTAAGTAGTCACTTGTTTACCTACTATTTAGTAGATTCTTTAAATGTACATCAAGACTCAGTCATCTCCAGAAAAGATCTGATAATGAGAGGCCTCTAATCTATAATGCAAGAATTTACTGCAGTCCATCCATATATCAGTTTTATGTATGTTTTCCAACTATTTTTTATGTACATCCACATCACAGAATAGACTTATTTCCTGAATTGAAAAAAATGTGATGAACAAATATGTGTAACATTAGGAAGAAAGACAAAGTTAGTTTGACTGCTTGAGACTGACAATGGAGTTGATTCTCCATTGTTCTGTACTTTGGTTCATTGCACTCCCAAAAAGACAGGGGATGCTGTATGCAGAATTGAGGTTCCATGTGAATTAGTCATAAAAGTGTCCTGATTCAGTGGTGCCCAACACTCAGTTTGAACGTGAGCTGATGTGGAAGGAAACATGAAAACTTGGAGGAAGGGAGTTTTTTGCAAAGCTGTTCCCTTAGAATTTTTATCTCTCTATGTGAATGATTTTTTTTTTAGCTTTAAAATTCAAAAGGAAAAAAGAGACAAAAATATGATAAATTTACTTTCTTTCATTAGATCATTGTTGCACTGACTAAACATGCAGATTACCTCTGGTAAGGGTGGCTAACCACTTTTTCTTTCGATTTTGTTTCTAAGGCGGCAAACCAAATGGAAATCCGTGACTTAAAGGAAGCTTGCAGAAGCTGTTAAGTGTTAGTTAACAGCAAGTTTTACTATGTTGCTTATGAAAAACTTCAAACACATACTGCCAAGTATGTAACAAAATTCCTTGCACCACTGAAGTACCTCTCCTTCTCTATCCTTTCAGTAACTCAACATCCTGTCTCAGATGACATAACCAAATTACAATCAAAACATTGATAAATGGTGGCTCTGAAAAAAGACATCAGCTCCATCCTCAGGGAGAGCAGTGTTTTTAGAATGACAGCTATTTCTGAAGAAATAAATTTATTTTTGAAATAAATTTTGTATTAGACAGGCATATATACACACTATCTAGACGGAAGCATGGATGATTTGTTTCAGAGGAGTTTTCAGAAATAACCAGCACTGTTTCAGCCTCCCCCTCATTTTATATAAATAGCTACAGACACGTTTTACACGCATTCACATAGATGGAGTGAGATTCTTACCACCGTGCAATGCCAGAAAGGACAGCAGCCTCCTGGTAACTCTAAACCAGCCCACAGCATGTACCTATAAAATAGTTCTATCATTAAATACAGGTTTAGCTAGAGAAGACCCCCACGTTTCTGACGTTCCAGCTTAACTTTCCACAAAGGAGTTGAATGGGCTCTTCCACTGCACAGTGATTTTTCAGTCTTTTTATTCTGAGCTTTTGCTGTGAGCAGGCTAGGGCATTTTTCCTTGACAGTCTATCTCAGGTTCAAAGGACAGCCTGCTCTTCTGTGACTTACTTTAAAGCCCTGTCAGCAGATTCTTCATTCCAGACTCTTGAAATCTGAAGGTTAGTCCCTCCTACCCTCCCAGATGCAGCAGATAGTCATTGAAACCTTTTATAATCTTATTTAAATAAGTCAGCTATTTTTCCACTATTAAAATGGGGTTTGGATATCTTAATGGTGACAAAAACCCAGCACGAGGTCACAGTGCTGAATTGATACTTTCCCTTTGCCAAACCTCTGGCTTATACTGGAGACCAGCATCTCTTCAATCTCCTGAGGAACAATCTCATTTTCTCTTACAGGAGCTGAGTTTGTCCTCTGCTGGTGCTGGGATGATGCAAGTATGTCTGCAACCCAGTATTAGTTTATCTTTTCCTAGTCCTCTCCTGGCCACTGTCCCTTTCCTCAAGCAGAGCTAGCTAAGTGGCAAACAGCTCTGAAGGTAGACCTTCACACCTACACAAAACCCCACAGGAACAGGCTGTGTTTTGTGTGAACACAAGGTGAGCCTTGTGTAGAACTCTGTGTAAGAGGATGTAGGAAGAGGGGACTTGATTGCTTTCACCTTAGTTTCCCAACCTTAGTTTACCACACCTTCTGTTTCAAGCCAGTGCTGCTGTGCTATATATTTCTGCTGCTTTTCCTGTCACCCCCCTTTTAGTTATTTCCATTTCATATAAACTCCCATCGTATTTTTAGATCCATTTCTTTTCACAATGTGCTTTGCCCAAGGCAAAAGCAAACATATAAACAAATCTTCCAGCCAAACCCTGAGCTCCTTTCTTAGTGTTTGCTGCTCAGCCCTCACCAGACACCACGTGCTTCACAGGTCACTCTGGCTTTCTGTGTGAGGCAGTGTGGTGTTAGAGAACAGATAAACCAGAAGGGAGGAGGAGTAGAAATAAATACAGTGCGAGCTCAAGCCTTCTCACAAGCTCTGCTCAAAGCACAGGGCAGAAAGGGGTGCTTAGCTCCTTTCATGCTCTCCAAACCACCTTGTAGCTGTCTTGAGCCCCAATGTTCTGTTTGTATCCAGTCTCCAATGTGCCTTCCCCCGTGCCTCTAAGAAATTAAGATGTGCCTGTTAAAACTCTGATCTAAGGAAAAGGCAGAGACACTTCTGTGCTGCAGGAATACTTGTCCCAAAAGGCAAGGTTCCCTCAGACAACACAACTCCCTACAAGACAGTATGACCCCAGGTGAGCTGGGAAGGGCACACACATCCACACTACCAGGACTGGCAGGTGTGAGCCAAAGGTAAATCCAGCCCTCCAAAGAGAATTGCTAAAAGTTGGTCACTGCTGATGCTGGGCACCTATCTCAGACTTCAGCCACGTGTAAATTGCTTTGTCTGTGTGAAAGCAGTGAACCCTGCAGCAGCCCATGTGCTGTACCAAGGTTATTTGTTAGTGAAGCTACATACAGATGCACAATACCCAGAGGAAGGATGGTTTGGAAGGGTGTTTGGAAGAGCAGTCATGGTGTGTGCCAGCTACACAAAATGAGAATCCATCTATCTCAGTACAGCCAGATGCAAGACTGAGCAGGTGAGCACATCCCTGAAGCAGACATTGGATTCAGTTTCACCAAACAAGTGCTATGCTTGCTACTTTCTTTGAGAAATCCTACAGAGGGAAGGAAGAACAGATAAAATCAGTAAAATAGGTAAAATATTAAAATAAATACTAAATATTAAACCCAGTAAAACATTCTCTGTAGGCAAAAAGCAGTCATTGCATTAATGAAACATCTCTAGGGAAACCATTCTGAGGTGGTCAGAGAAGCTGAAAGGAGCTCTTCTACAGTTGTTAATGGAGACAAAAAAAGCAGCAGCAGGAGAAACCAGCAGAGCATGGACTATCAATAACCCTTTGTTCTGTTCTTCATGTTTCACTTGGTGAAGAACAAGCCTAGGGCTGAGGATACAACCAGCCAGTTGTAAATTTAAATATGTTTGCTCTCCTTCATGCTTGCCAAAACCACTCAGTAGTTCCTGGTAGCTTTAGGTTTATGCAAGCTGAGACTACAAAAAGCAGTGCTACCTCAGGACTCCCAGAACAAATCTATTTAAGCAACTCTTTTCTCCAGCTCTGTATCTTTTTTGAGGTTGACGAAAGTTTGGCATATACTTAAAGGATATATGCCTTCAGAGATAGTTATAGAACAGAGATCCCAGAAACAACTTTAAAGGCTCTGGGCCTCAATCACCAGAGATGCTCCTCTGATTTCCAGAGAGATACAAACATGACTGAGGACTATGAAATTACAGTCTTATCAGAAAAAAGAAATATAAATCTTTATTTGGTATGGAAAGACAGAATACTTTAATACTGCAGTACAAGTAACAAATCAAGCCTTGGTTCCCCAAAGTCAGAAAGAATTTGGACCAGGGGAGCAGTACAGAGTGAACTAAGTTTAGTCTTAAGCAATATTAGTTTAAGTATTGTAGAAAAATGGGATACATAGAAAAAGATACAAGTTAAAGTTATCATTTTTCAAACTGTCTTCTGCTGTATAACAGGACCAGAAAATGCATGAGTAAAACTTGGTTTTGTGTTTATTTGCTTTTAAAGTAGGGGGTTTTTTCATTTTCAAATTAATATTTTCCAAGATTCCGTCTTAAGTCTCTAGCCCCTACTCAGATTAAAAGTGAAGGTTTTGAAACACAAACACTTGAGCAGAAAATTTTACCTTTGACATGAAACTGCACAAATATTCAAGCCAACTCTGCCCAGCGCCTGACAATGTTTCCACTTTCAGCCTGCTCAAGCCTACCAAGTCCAAGATAGGAGCAACAGAGTTGGCCTGTTCCATTTTTGCTGTAATCCCACCAATTTTATTTTATGCCAGTTAAGAAAGGTGCATCTGTCTGGTTGACACTCCAGTTCTCAGCCCAGCAAAGCAGTCCAGGCTTGTTCCATTACAACACAAATTAACAGGCCAGACTCCCACCAAGCTGGGGTAGCCAAGACACAAAGGTCTGCCAGGGCTGTTACATGCCAATTAAATCCAGCGCTCTGACAGCATGATAAACAGCAAGGGAAAGGTAACATTTCAAATTGCTGCAGTATGATTTACCAGAGGTTTTCTGCTAGAGCACAGAGAGACAGAAATAAATTAATAAGACTGGGAATCTACTGCCCCAAATCCCTTTGTTACAACCATGAGGGATGGGGTAAAAAAATTTAAAACAACAATAACAAAACAAAAAAACACACCACTCTAAAAACAGCTGTAAATTGTATTTCTGGGCACACTTTAAAGTCCTGACTTTTGGCTCAATATTCAGTGTTTTTAAAGGCTGGTTTTTTTTAAATTCAACCAGAGATCGAAGCAGCACCATGTGTATAATTTATACGAAAAGCAAACAAGTACGAGGAAAGTAGCCATTCCATATGAACTGTCACAAATACCTTTTTCTTCCACTTGAAAAAAAATTTTGAGTCAGAAAAATTCCTGTTAGATTTCAGTGGAGCATCATCAAAAGTCCATTCCTTCCTAGTGCTTTTGACCAGAAAGTATGATATATCACAAAAATACCACCTCAAGACAGCCTTTAAATTCATAGATCAGGCTGAAGACTCTCTCATAACTCCTCCTGAATATTGAGTAGACGCAATAAGGCTCAGATCCCCACGTGGCAACTTTATGCAACCACGAATAATAACAAATATATGGAAGTAACTAGTACTCCGCTTCAGCTTAAGCCATCTTCTAGAAAGCACTGACAAACAGAAAGTGACTGTGACATCCAAAGCACTTGTTACATTCAACTCCAAAAGGGGCTTCTTTAAGTGGACAGGCTTCAGCTTGATACAGAATTAACAAGAGCATCAGGGAGAGAAGGTTGAAGTAAAAGGGATTCAAGCTTAACTCACATCCAAAACATAGTGTGAAGAGAAGAAACAAGAAATACCAGACAAATCAGACCTTACCACAGCAAGAGACGAGAAATAAAATTACAGCAAACACAAAGCTTTGAAGAAGTGAGTGGATTGAAATGATCAAAGCTAAGTCTTCAATTTTACATGTCACTTAAAAGATGGTTGTTTCCTGCCACTTGACGTCTATAAACTCCCTGTTGCATCAATCTAGGGTTGTTTGAAGGAGAAAATAAATTACTATCACTGCCAGGGAAGTATGGATGCCAGTGAAAAGACTCTATCCAAGTACACACCAGATAGTTTTTAACATTAAGAGACATGGCCTTTGTTCCTGACCACCAGAAGATCAAAGTAATATATCATCAGTTTCAAATGCTGCTCTACTTTTTCAATTCCAATTCCTTTTCCCTGATACTTGGTTTACAACTTCCTGTATGTATAAAATGCCAGGACAATAACACATTTTCTTTGGATTATTATTTCCATAAAGTCCACAGCAAATGCTAGAGTATACAACTCTAATTTCATCAGTCATTTGACAAGAGGAGAGATTTACTTGATAATAGATGCCCTTTTTATTCTAACAACATTAGAGTGCATGGGTTAGTTTTCTGCTTCCAATTACAGATGCCATTTGTCAAAACGGGGTAGCAGTTCAAACCTCATGTCCATAATTAGCTTCTTTTCTGACATCCCAAAGACATTCATTCTGATGTTAGATGTGCATCAAAAATGGAACTGTTGCTTCAACCCATACACAGCTAGGCTAACACTCTCTTCTGGAGCTCCTGGTATTTCAGAACTCAAAAAACAGTTCTGTACTCCAACTGACACAGCAAACATTGCTGGAATATATTTTATGCAAACAGTATACACATATAAGGAATTACTTCTACTGTCAGCCCGTCTTTCTTCTGGCATTTTATCTTATAAGGAAAGCTGAAGATCCTGTTCTAAATAAAGACATGCATAGATTTGTGGCAGCCCGCTAAAAATCAGATTGACTCAGGCAATGTGCACAGTTTAATCTGCAGAGAAGCATTTTCACAGAAAAGTCTCCTCCTTTGATCAGCAGCTGCAGGTGATGAATGCCTCAGCACTGCCTAATGCAGTGAGAAGCAGACTCAGAGAGCGTTTGTTGCGCAGCCAAGCAGAACCAGCTCGAGGCTCGTCGTCCACATACACTGAGTCAGCGTGGATGCCAAAGGATGGATCAGCAGGGACAAGCTGCTCTCACCATGGCGAAAGATAAGCCCCTGGGATGAAGAGCCGTGGGACACAGAGCCCCAGCTGCGTGGCTGATGGCAGGGTGGCAGAGGCTGTGGTCTGAGGAGGGGCCAGTCACAGCTCCCCGGGGCTCACCCCTCCCTGGCAGGGCTTTGGCACAGGCCAGGCAGGCAGCTCTCTTACTGCCCACAGCAGCCTCCTTACCCTGGGCAGCTGCCACCTCTTTTGTACCAACAACTGGCCCTGCAGGTACGGTTAGATGACAAAGCAGAAGGATTTCGGTACAGCTTTGAGGCCACCCATTTCCCGGTGTCCTATCAGTGCTGTTTACATGGTGGTCCTGCTGCGCCTTGTTTATGCCTCCCAATCCAGCAGGAGAGAGATCATACAAGCCACAATTATCCAACAAGTGAGTCAGAAGAGTGTAACACTGCAGCTATTCATTCCCAACAAAACATTTTATCTTAACTGTCAAGAAACGTTACATGTGCCTAAACAGCACTGTGCAACTTCGTGATAGTTAAAAACGAGCTGAAAATGTGAAAAAACCCCAACAAACCCTTTATATACAACTATTACGCCAAGAAAAATCCCCTTTCACACTTAGTCTTGTGGTTTGATGTAAAACAATTACATTTGTTTCATTTCAATTTAAAACAATTGTGTTTTATATATTTTTTATTCATGAACGAGGACTAGACAAAAGCATCTTAAGAAAAAGCTAAATGAAAATCACCACTTCCCTTCAAAATACTGATTTAAACTTATATTTTTCAGGTTGTTTTTCCTCAAAGGAAATCTCAGTTTCTTATTCAAAGACAGTATTTTCCTGTGGAAATTACCAGGAAAATTACTATGTTGCCAGTAGCAGAGTGAGCCACAGGATGCTGCAGATCTTAATTCACCCCTTACAGGACTAACATAATACACACACGTGCTTTATCCAAACCTACTCATCTACACAAAACTCCTGTCTGTCCTATTTTTGTTCCCACACTGCTCAGCGTCTTCCCCATGGTACCAACATTTACGCTGCTTTATGCATCCCATTTCTCTACTCTCACCACACCCACGGGCTGGCTTCTCTCTTCTCTGTAAAGTACCTCCATCTTTGCTGGTACAAAAGTCAAAATTCATTCTCAGCAACAAAAAGAAGCAGGAGGGCAGGGGTAGGTGTGGAGGAGTTTCTCATGGCAAGGAGACTGGGACTTTGATCCTTTCACCTTTTCAGTGGGCAGCTCCCCGTTGGAATCAGTTGGTCGTCTTTACACATTAAGTAGAAGAACACAAAAATTCTTAACAAGGTCTGTCTAAAACAGAGACAAGACAAAAATCTCGTTTCCTGTTATTGTTTATGGCTTATCTTGGAAGCCACAACTGCAATCTGGGTCCCTGGTGTCCTTGGCACCAAGGGAAAGACAATTCGTGCACCATATGTTCTACAGTCTACAGAGGCGAGACACACAGCAAGGGAACGCATCCCTCATCCCATTTTATGGGTGGCTTAAAGCCAAGGAGTGACTTGCTGAGGTTGACAGTCCAAGGCGCTGAATGTAGCACTCCTGGTTATCAGCTCAGCTCCTAAAGCATGCTCTCTCTCCTCATTCGGAGCCTTCCTAGCAGAACAAAGGAATTTATGCCTCAAAGAGCAATTTTATCCTGGCTAGGAGAAGGACAATAGAAAGCTTAAAAGCAGTATTATGTCATAGTTTAGGTAGAAAAATAACCTTCCCACCATGAAACTGCAGCATATTTCTTTCACAGTTCCTGTTGAACTTATATATATCCCAGTGAAAGGGAAATGGTTTTCTAAACATTAGTAGAACTGAAAAGTGATGGAAAACTACTTCTGCATGGTACCCAGCCAGAATTTCTGTTTCAAGAGGATGGGAAGGGTTCTACAAGCGTCTCAACTGGAGCTGTAATCACAGAAAAAGAAGTCCAGGTTCTCAACTGGATGTTATATTTAAAAAAATGAGTTATAATGGCAATAAAAGCCAAGGTTATCAGCTGTAGCAACTGAAATATTCCCTGCTTTAGCTGTATCTGAAGTGACTACCCTACCTTTTTTCATTACACCTGTACATGGCTTTTCTGATTAGACTGTTCATTATATTGCAAGACCTGCTGGGGAGTTTTTCCCTTCCTTTTTTTTCCGGTCTCTTCAGTACTTACTTTCCCCAGAACTGCAGTCTTCAAGACAAGAAATAATATTTGCAAAATCATACAATACACTTGGATTAAAAAACATGACTTTTTTTAGTGCTCAGAAAACAGAACTATTCTGATTCGAAGTTTTCAAAATTAAAGATTTAAGGTTTTCATTTTGAAAGGACAATTTGAGCAAAATATCTTCTAAACAAAGGCAGTTTATTCCTTTAATTTAAAAAAAATACATATACTTGCACATGAGCTATCCTTTGATGTTCTATTCATCCCAAAGAAGAACACTTTGGTAAGAGCCAAGCAACATTTCTGATGGATTTTTTGCATGCATATGTACATACATAGCTATTAAACTTCACTAAAAGCCTTCAGGCATTCAGTAAAACCAAATTTTTCTAAGGACAAAAAAAAACAAACAAGAGTACTGAACACAAAACAATATCTAAATACAATGGTGTGCACCCCTTAAATTTTCTCACCATGAACTGCTTACAAGTAAGCCACATTTTTACATGGTAGAAAGGAAGCAGGAAGCCTCTGCAAAATTTAGAAGTACTGGCAGGTATATTATGTCTGTTCTCACATCAGTCTCCTCAAGGCAGGAAGAGAGATGAAGCTAAACAATCAGCAAACCAGGTCACAATAGCTCGTGTCCTTTTAATTTAGCGTGAACAAAGAGATCAAGGTAGTAGTCAAGTTGGACAGCCTTGCAAGATGCAGACGGGGAGCATTTTTATGCTGTTTAGAATGTAACAGCTTTCAACAAAGCTGTAATTGCTAGCACTTTTGCTGGAAAAATTGAATATGGGAACCCATCTGGATTTGTTGACTGAATCCTGAGCCTTATCCATTGCCTGTGAACCTCGGAACAATTTTGCTATTAATGTACTTTGTGGACTGAATCAAGTCCCAAGTCTTTCAGAATTACCTGTTTAAAGGTGAAGAACTACTTGAGAGGATATTTTCAGCTTGGCTTAAGTATCATAACAGGCGTAAGTTTTACAAAACTGAACACTGCCTCTAGAAATCCATCTTTAGGCTCCCCCAACATTTGTACATTTTCATGACTTAAAGTGAAAGCTGTTTGAAGAAAGGAGTAGGTGTGGAAATTACTTTAAGTCTCCCTCAACTATAACCAGAGAGCTGGAGCATGTGTGACACTGACGAGACAGAACAAGCAGCCTGCAGTGTGCAGGAGCCCTGGCCACAGTAGGATCCCCATGATATAATCAAGGCAACTGCAAACCCCTGAGATGGCACTGTTCTAGAGGAGACAGATGTGAAACAGAAACAAACAGACTTCTCACAAACCTTTCAGATTATAAAGGCATATGAGGTCCCTTCCTAAATCTTTCAGTCCAATGGACAGAAGTGCTTTCCCAGAAAGGAAGATTGTGGAAGACAGCACCTGCAAATAGTGAAAAAAATGCGTGGGGCTTGCTTCACCCACTTTTTGACATCTGCAGTGAAAATGCCTCCATCTGAGATGAAACTTAGGAACCCTTTATAGTCCAGGACTGGAAAAACAGAAAAACGAGCACTTTTACAATGTCATTTAGCTGCCTATCTATTTGGAGATCTACTTTAGGGAAAGAGAAAATGAACTGCTGATGGGTCTGTTGTTCTGTCTTGTATATAGAGTCCAAGTGACCTGCTCAGTCTGCAGGTACCCACACTGTCAGATCAACTGTGCTTAAAAGCAGCGCTCTGGGTATAGAAGAAACACACATACTAAAACATGTTTTGTTTTCTTTCTAATAAAAGGGACTGTAAAGTACTGTCAAGATAACTATTTCCCCCCATCTAGTGGTGGGATTGCATTTTAAAATGTCCCACCCATCTTATCTGACTACATTTTTAAACTGGTGAAGGTTGAAAACAGTACCACTGCTCTGCAAGGTTCCAAAAACCTAGGGCTGTGATTACTGCAAGTCACATAAACCATGTGTCAGAAGTCCTCACTTTTTAAATTCATGGTTTTAACATCCACATCATGTTATCTCTGCTTTCCAAAGTGCTTAAAATACACGAAAGATATAAACCTATCATACTAGTCAATAGCTTGCTTATTTATAGATTGGGTACTAGGGATTGACTCTTCCCAACTACAGTTTATATCTATTTTTAGTACTCCTAAAGAGCTCTGTTATTCATCTGCAGAAGCTGCCATTGACATGCATCATCTGCTTCAGAGTCAAGTCACCTTTTAACTGTTTCAGCAAATGCAAATGAAAGAAGTTTATTTCTAGGCTTGGAAGAGCCTGTGAGGTGATAACTCAGGTCCAGGTCAGATTTTCAGCAATGTTCAACTGAGCATCATGTTTAGATGTTCTACGCTAGTGCTTGTGAATACTGTACATGTTGAAGTTATAGAATGTTCCTAAGGGACAAATTTGAATTGTGTTTTATTATAGGCTGCTGAGCTGTTCAGTGTAAGAAGGTAAATCCTGTTTAATTTTGGAGGTATTCTCAGGAATTTTTCAAATTGGGGCTTTCAAAGAAATAGCTTTTTACCAGAAGCAGAAATTCCCCAGTGTGCATTTCCTAAAAGAAAGTAACTACCTTGAATACCTATTCTTACGGTAGATCTGTGCTCCATAGTTATTCTTCTTCTGGTTACTGAAGTCAATTGATTCAAATACAGCAAACTCTCCTGTGTGCTTCGGTAATATTCTCTGAAGTCATTAGTTTGAATTAAAATAAGCTTGCAACACCAAAGAGACATAGCTGAGCATTCACAGAGAGAGCACAAACAGGTACAAAAAACACATCTTAAGCAGACCACAAGCAATACATAAAAAAAGCCTATGACAAGGCTGATATATGGAAAAACCTGTTACAAGGCTTACTCTCTCAAGACAGCCCAAAATTGAGACAATTCACTGTGGGTCCAAATGGGGCTTAATAAGCCAAATCCATATTGTGACTTATCTGCCTTTCCTTTACCTTCCCACAGTGCAGAGTACATTGCCATAAACAGAAATGTTCAGAGAGAACCACTTACCCTTCCACTGGGAATGACCAACAGTAAACTCACAATACACCTTAGAGTTAAGTACTTCCAAGATGCAGTCAGATGAATAGACTACTAGCTTCATAATATTTTAGCTGGTCAAAATTCAACTCAGGCCATTTCCAGCAAAGCTCTAAAAAGCTTGCTGCTAGTCCTAAAACCACTGTGTATTCATTCCACTAAGTCTTTATCCCATTCCTGTTCCTCACCTAAAAAGAAGTGCACACAAGTGACAGTACAACTGGTCCTATACTTATCTTCTTTCACTGACTCCAGATCCAACCTTGGCATGGTTTTCCTACTCCTTCTCTTTTGCTGGTCTCCTGCTACCTGAGCAGAGCCTGGGAACTAGGAGAAGAAGGGTTTTTCCTCAGAAGAACTAAATCGCAGTTTTTTATCCAGCCTTAGCCTTAAGAAAATGACAGTGCTTTATACGACAGAGAAACACAATCCATTTCTGTCTCAAGGCAGGAAATATCCTCCATCAATTCTGATGTGATAGTTTATCTGGTATCTGGTTCATCTCATCCTCTTTGGCTTTTCATCCATTGGTTTGACTCCAGTCCTTCAACTTCTGTGCTGACAGACTTTTATTTATCTGGTTTTATAACAAATAGATGGAGAAGAAATGACTGATCGTGGACACAAAATGGCCTTTGCCAAAAGTTAAATTCAAAATCAGAGCAAACAGATCCTGCATCTGCTCCCTTGCCTTCCCTGCCAACAATAATAACCACTTACAATGTAACTATAATTTTATATAACTAACTATACCTGAAACAGAAGGTACCAGTTCCTCAGCATCAAGAAATCAGTAAAACAGAAAGCACTCTATTATCTGGTAAGTTTTGTTTCACCTTCTATTTGAAACTCCCTTATCCCCCCAGCCTGGCAAGGTGCTCTAGAAATAAGGGTTTGTAAGTGCCTGTACCAATGTCCCAATGTCACACTGAAGTCCTGCTTTCTCTCAGTTTCCAGTCAGCAACTGAGCTGTCACACATTCCCTCTGTGTGCTTCTACCCCATACTCATGCAAAACTCTCTCACATTCCTCCACATAATCAACTGTTTGAGAAGTCTATTGCTCTTTAGAAAAGGTCTGCATGCAACACCAGGTAAAAGCTGAGGGGCTCGTTACAGACCTACTTGGAACCAGAGGCTGAAAAGTTAGTGAGAAAGAAGGCCACAGGCGCAGACAGGGGTCGTCATGGCAGTCACCACTCAGAAGTTGGCAGTGTCGTGTAAGTTGTCCTTGGACAGCACACCTGAGTTCGGCTCACCACCATGGAGCGTCAACGCCCCTCTCAGTGCAAACCTGTTTCTTGTAGCTGAGCTCTCAGTCTGAAATTAGAAGAATTTCAGCTTACAAGCTGGCTTTCGCAGGGTTTTGGGGACATGCAATGTGGTAAATATCACAGAGCACCAGGCAGCACAGATGCCTGTGAATACATTGCCAGGTAAACATGTATGCCTACAGCCTTGTAAGAACAAGCCATTCCTTGGCAAGCTACTGGATTTAACCTGAACAGGCACAGATTACTTATTTTCAATTAAAAATAAAACCTTACAGGCATCTTAACTTATGATTGGACCTTTCTTCATAAAGAAATGGAAACAAACATTGTTGTTACCATCAATTAAATTTCCTGTTTTCTTTTTAGTCTGCAGTTTCAGGGATAGGATGACCTCAGGCAGCACTTAAAGACTGTTGGCACCAGACTTGGCTTTTGAACTGTACTCTGGATATGACATAATTAACTGTAAAACAGATGTCTCTAAACAAGGAGGTAAATCACACTGACAGACCATTGTTCAAATTCAGTGAGGTGTAGCTGACCTAGAGGAAGAACATAAGCCTACCAACTACAGCACACAATGAATCTCTGCAAGACAGAAAAATCAGAAGGGTTTTAGCCAAAAAGGGAGTTCTCTGCAGTCTGTCACAGGATTCAGAAACTGGGACTAGTTAAACATTCGAACACTCTCTGAATGACTTGCTCTCTAATGCTCATAACCACTGTAAGAGACACAGCAACCTCTTGGAAGTTGAGCTATAAGCTCTGGAAACTCCATGCTCTAGAGACTACGCTCTACAGCTCAAATGCTAAAGAAGGAGGGTGTATGGTTTGGGGTCAGTGTATCTAATCTCTTCGTGATTCTTCACCAGAAAGGCCTTACCCCAAGGCCACTGCTTAAAAACTCCAGACACTAATGAAAGGGAAGGAAACTGAACTCATGGGCACATTCTTCACTCTAACCACTCAGATGGCACCCATAGCTAAAGATGAATCTCTTGAAACCACAGGTTATTTATCACCTCAGAAGAGCCCTATGACAACACTCTTTTCTCCACATTTCTCCTCCTCTGCAAGCCAAAGAATTATTAAGCACCCAAAGCTGTCACGGGCAAAGCCCACTCTTTCCTTCACTCACATCAGACTCATGAATCTCCTCGCACACAAACCCTTTCCTACCATTGCACTTCACCCAGATGTTTCCCCACACACCCCATCCCTCCCCTCTGCTAACATTTCCCCTCCAAGTAAGCAGCACCACATACATATTTTCCCCCACCTCACCACGTGTTTCACACCATGAAGAAACACTATTTCCTGGCCACAAGACCGCTGTGCTCTTTAGCAAGCCATACTTTCACTTGTGAGACTCAGACCCTCCTTGGACTGCCACTTTTGTTATAAGAACACACTTCTGTGAGCATTAGTGGCCAGCCCACATGGATTTGCCTTTGGGTTCCATCTCTATGATGCCAAGAGAACTGGTCATAGTCTGAGTGAACTGTAGTGACTGCCAAATTTCAGAAACTGAAACCCTCTGCTGATCAGCAGAAAAGGTACAAGGCATAAGCAGCAAGATATTCAGGCCTGAAACATTACTTGGGGGAATGATTTCATAAAAGAAAAACACTGGTCTCTGTGGAAAGATGAGCCCCACAGAAGGCAGGAGTAACCAAGGTTCCTCCACCATCATTATCAGTGGTCCCCTACAGCTGGGCCAAGGGTTGTTCCTGACCCTGTCTCTGGGGCCTTCTCAACTTGTGGCAGGATGGCTCCTTGCACTCTACAAATAGGAACAATAAAGACAAGATAGTCAGGACTGGCTCTGTGCTGAGGGTCTGTAATGGAGGAAAAACCTTTACACTGGTCACAGCGGCTCGCCCCAAAGGTCTGCAGTTGATGCCTGTGTGTCAAGTCAGCTTCTTCTTTCTCCTGTGAGCCAAAGGATGTAAGGAAGGGGAGAAAAAAAATTCATTCATTTGGTCATAGGACAATAGGACAGCTTGTGAGGTACCAGGCCTGAATGACACAAGTCGTACAATGAGAAAAAGGAAATGAAACCTAGAAACATCTTGAAATATTCTAGATGAGCCAGTGGCCCGTGGCAGTGCTAGGAAGATGGGTAACACTGGAACCAGCTAAGTTACTACAGCATCTGCTCAGTCTAGCCCTGAAGCACAGCACAGTGCTGGGTTGTATCAACACACAGTGGCAAACAGGTGGGCTTACTGGCTCAGGGGCAGTGATGTGTAATTGCAAGACATTGCCTGACTGGAGCCCATTCATCTTTAAACTTCCAAGACTCTCAGCAGAAAATACATGGTTGATGTATGTTTAACTCCTTTCTATGCTCAGAGGCACAGCTGTGGCTCTTTACCTCCGCTCCCATGGGTTAACCACACAGGCAGCTGTAAACAGTAGTTTGCTGCAAGTGCAGAGCACAGACTGCAAATCAATAAGGGTTGACACTATTATATTTTCAAAGAATTAAATGTTCTTTTCAGAAACAACAGCAGCCACTCAGAATTCAATTGCTTTGAGGGAGCCACTAAGGACTAGGCACTGCTTGCAGCAGGGGCAGCTTTGAAGGCAGCGATGAGTACTCTGTACTCAGTGACTGTCATATGAATGCCTGAGAAAACAGGCAGAGCCTCCCTCACGCTATGGTGACAAGACTACAGCTATTCCTGCCTAGAGGCAGGAATATTTATGTCATATCCAGAGTACAGTTCAAAACTCCCTCTATGGCAGTAGCAAATTTTTAAGTCCTTGCTCTGTTACAGCAAAATAGCCAATAGCTGCATGACAAAGTTGTATTGCTTCCCTATGTAAATACTATCCATGCCTCCTTCTCATCCTTCAACTCTATTTTAGAAGAGTCACTCATGAGAACAGTTTTGGATATCTTCTCACCTTTTACTCCATAATTGCTTCCCATGACAAAAATTGCTTCAAATAAGGATGAAGAAGGCTCTTAAGGAGCAGGAGTCAAGCCCTTAGCTGGCAAAAAATGACTAGCTTCCAATTCCATTTTTCATCAGCTGAGGATCTAGTCATTCTTTGATTTCTTTCTTCAACAAATGATGGCCTAGGCTCAAGGAACAAACCATGCAGCTGCTTTTGAGAAGGCATGCAATGTGCAAATTAAAGTGATTAATGCACATAAAAAGACTTCAGGAAAACAAATTTGTTCATGTTTTCCCTCCTCAAAGAAAATAACTAAATAACTAAGTACATCAGACTAGTGTCTCAGGAACTGGATGGATAGAAGGTCTGTACTACACAGCACAGGCATGAGTGATGTCCCTCAGTGAAAATGCTCACTATAAATAATAATAATGCTCACAATAAATCCCACTGTCCCCTTTGCGAACAGTCCAGCATAAGATTTTTTGCACAATATTGCCCTAGAGTGTTTTGCACAAACTCTGAGGTAAAGCCATCTGAGCATCCAGCCAGACCACTGAATGCAAGCAAAACTTTGAAGAAACAATACAAGGTGTTTCAAATTCCTAACCAGCACCAACTTGCACAGCACTGGTACTTCCAGGCTGAAAACAAAAAGACCTGACATGTTCACTTTGGTGCTCTGCAGGAACAGACCTCAGATCTGCGATGAGAAATGTTTGAGCCTCCAAGGGCCCCTGTGGAACGACTGGCTTCAGTTTGATGTCTGGGGGTCCCCAATGCAAACTGGTCACACAGCAGTCCCCATAATGCATGGGGAGCAGCACAAGGACTGGCCACACCCAGGCACCAGGTGTACTCCCTGGAAATTTAGTTTGGTTCTTCCTGGACTGCTGTAGCCTACAAGGAGGAGACTAATACCATTAGCTTGCCAGAACAGCACTTTACGCAGCACAATAATGCTTGCAAAACACCAACCAAACAAATCCAGACTGGCAAATAGGAGGAAAAAGTTGTGCCATCTGGTGCAATAATGGCTCCCAAATTATACGGCTCCAGGAAAAACTATTTGGGTTGTAACCTGGCACTGAAAAGGCAAATCAAGAGTAAAGTACTTAAAAGCCAGTGTCATTTGATCACTTAACAAAAAGGCAGTATAGTCTTTCCTGTGCATTTGTAAGAGGAGAACTACATTCTGAAAGTGTTTGTATTTCCTATTTTTATGTGTTTAAACCACTCACTGTAAAGGTTAAGAGCATTATACAACCTCTAAATGTAGTGCTTGCCCTTGGTTCTCCGTGTATTTCCTGGTACATCCTTATGCTCCACACCTTCAGTGGTCAAAACGCTTTTCACGTACTCTGCTGTGCCTTGCTCCTGAGAAGACCAGCCTGGTAACCAAAAACCTACTCTTGTCAGAAATGCAGCGTTTTCCAGACTCTTTCAGAACTTCACCTCTTGCATGTGAGTTTTTAGACTTCTGAAGCTATCTCCTGGTGAATGAAATATTGTCCAACTCAGCACAAAATTTCATAGATCTAGCATTTAATGAGATGACAGTACATTTCTTTAAAGGAAGGATAACCAAATATCTGAGCGCCTACTGATATAACGGAGCACTATATATGTATCACGGTAATTTTGAGACAGAAATATAATTTTTTTCCCTGTTGGATCAGACCTAAGTCCATTCTGGTGTTCTGTCCCACTGGCAGCAGCCAGTACTAATGCTTGAAAGGAAAGACATTAAAAACTCACA
>VYZQ01048017.1:0-17057 GCA_013400655.1 Mystacornis crossleyi | reverse complement strand
CACACATTTTCCATAAATAAATCCATTACTCACTGCAAGGTTCTCTCTATATTAATTATACTGTCTTATGAGCAATTTCAGCATGAGGCCACTGAGCTGCAAAGACTTAGTTGTGTGGCTCTGCCACAACACTTAAAACACGAATGCAACATCCTCTGCTACAAAGAGTGATATAGTAACAGAACATATTCATTATTACAGAAAACTTGTGAAAGTATCTTTTCTTAATAAAAACTGAACCATCAGTGGGCATCACCTATGCTGAACAAAACCAATCATACAGTGACTGCACTTATACACAAATATATGAAATGTAGTACAGGGTTACTGTGAGTAATTAGAAATACAGTATTTATGTGCTTTTACATCACTTATACCAAATAACAGTCATAAACACTAAAAATTCAGAAGATTTGTGTCTCTTCCTGTTGAAGGACTAACACAAGCCCCTACCACAGAAACAAAAAGGAAAAGGGGAAATAGGGGAAGGAAAAGGGGAGGGAAAAGGGGAGGGAAAAGGGGAAAGGGGGGGGAAAGGAAAAAGGAAAAAAAAAGGAAAAAAGGAAAAGAAGGTAAAAAGGGGGGAAAAGAAAAGAAAAAACAAATCTGTTTCGCACTCATAAACCCTTCATCTTCTTCCTTTCAGTCATGAGCCCAGCCAACACACCTCAACAATCATTTGAATCTAGTATCTCCTAAACTTGCAAAAATATCTTGCATTTGACATGTGGTTCTTAAGGTCTCTATTAGTTTTTAATACCTTACAGTTTGTGGATCCTCAGCTTTCAGGGAGGGAGGGCTTTTTTCTGGCAGAGATGCAGAGGACTTTCAGAAATTTCCTATACACAAATTGTTTTTCTTAACCATGAGAAATGACAGGTCCGGTTTTCTAAATTCTAGAGGTTTAGAAATAAAACATATATTGGGAGTATTGGAAAACGGGGCCAGAAAGTGCTGACATGTGACAGAAAAAAAATTATTAACAAAATCCTCCATATATATATTTATCTGAAAGAAATCATTTTCAAACCAGAAAAAATGTCTTCTCCACTGATAACCACTAGCGAAACTTGATATATGGAACACACTGCACTAGAAATACCAATATTGTTAATACTCTTATCTACCTGTTGTGCTAACAGGCTGGATTCTAGCAAGTGAGCTAATTCTGAAATAAAACATCTGAGAAAGAAGGAAAAACAAATAAACAAAAAATCCCTACCAAAAAAACCCACTGAACTTTTTCATCACTAACTTATACAATTATTATCATATTGCCCAGACTTGGATTCAGATAGAAGGAAAATAAAACTACATGTGATGTCTGTCTTGGACACAGCCCCTTGCTTCAATGTTACCTCAAGTCCCATATGCAAGTCAAGACATCACAATGGTGATAACTTTTTATGTGGGCCTTTCATAATTATTTATCCTAGTTATTGTTCTACATGGAATTAAAAAGAGCATAACACATTGAGCAGCCAAAAAAAAAAAAAAAGCAACCATCATACTGTAAAGATCAAGCAAAACTATGTTTTTCCTTCTTTTATCAAGAGACCAAGATTATAAATTTTCAGAAGGAAAGTAGCAAATAAAAACAAAAAGATGAACGCAAGCCCCCCCCCCCTTTTTTTTTCCCCACAGGAAGGACAGTTAACACCTACCTGATACAAGTCCATGCTGTGGCCAGCTGATGTCTTCTTTGGACTAGATTGTATTGAAAAGATATTCTCCTCATCATCATTTACACTTTGGATCATCATCTTGACTCAAAGAGTACCTGTAGCCCTATTCCCGAAGACACTTCCAATAATGTTCTGCTTGATGGTCCATAAACTGTGCAAGTATTTCACTCCCAATTAACTCCAGCAATGCACCACAACTACCAGGCTTTCAACTGGCAGGTTGGAAAAGAACCTTCAGGCCATCGAGTCCAACCATTAGCCCAGCACTGCCCAAGCCCATCACTAAACCACGTCCTTAAGCGCCACATCTACATTTCTTAAATGTCTTAAGGGGCGTCGACTCCACCACTTCCCTGGGCAGCATGATCCAAATGCCTGACCACTCTTTCAGCAAAGAAGCTTTTCCTAATATCTAGAACTGGTTTGTCCATGGAAATGCATAGCTGTATCTCCATGCATGAATCCTGGGAGTAAAACTGCTCTCTTTGCAGAGCTCTAAGGGACAGCAGATACAAAATTACGGGAGATATTCTGAATTGTTGATCAACTTGATTACAAGAGCTACCGAAGTTTAAAGCAAACTACATGGGACCTTCTGCCTCCCCTTTTCTCTAGTCCCTCCTCTCCAGTACAGCACCGTGTACCTTCACCTCATACCTAAAAAACCCCGCTGTTTTCTTCCTAGACAGCTAATTTTCCTCCTGCGTTAGTACCACAGGCAGACTGTAGGTGTAGGACTACAGCCCTGAGAACACCCTGTTCATGGCAGCAAAACATTAATTTGTTTCAGCTGCTTCATCTAATTAACCCCAAGGCAGTACTATGTGAAGACACTATTAAGTGGAAAAGAATATAGTCCATGCCCAACTTCCCAGAACCCCTGTCCGGGTGTAAGTAAACAGACACTTTATCACAGCGATGGGTGAAATTTTCAATGCTACGAGTCGAAATTAATTTGGGTTTTTCTAGTCTACATTCACAATTCTCCATCCCCCCCTACCCACTGCCGAAATTTTTCAGAGCAAAAGTGTTACTGAGAAGGGCAGTAAACCTCACTGTGATGATAAAGTGGTTTTGTTTTGTTGTAAATGAAATGGAGGAGAAAAAAATAAATGGGGGGGTTGTTGTTTTGCATGATGTAGAATACATATTAAAATGGGTTAGAAAAAATAAGCTCCAGCAAAATCCTATGGGATGAACAAAATGTAAGGCCAAATTCTCTCAAGTGAATTTTCAGAACTGCAGCAATCCAGCCTTTAAAGCTTTCAGTGTACAAACTACTTGGCACAAATTAGAAAAAAAAAATTTAAAAAGAGATATAGCACTACAATCTCAGCATGGTATATCCACTTTTACTGGAAGGCAGACTGCAAACTCAGCCCAGAAACGTGCAGTAATAGAAGGACCTACAGATTATTCTGAACCACTGCTTCATATCCAGCCATGGATTACGCACCAGAACACTTCAGCCAATTTGGAGCTCAAACAATGTGACCTGCATTCAGTTACAGAAATCTACAGTCTTCTTCATGAGCCCACTAAAGCCTTCAAAGCTACATTACCTGCTTTGATGACAACGAAAAATATGTATAATGAATAGCAACACTGCTTGCCAAAAACATCATTAAAAATAGGTTATTTAATGTCAATAGCAGTTTTCCCTCTGCTGCCTCAGTTATGCACTGGAATGCAATCCAGAGAAATCATAACAACAGCCACCAGCTCTGAAGACAAAAAGGAACAGCAGCACAGTTCACAGCCGAAATGGAATAATCCCTTTAAGCAGTCCAAAGGCAACCAGTACCAGCTGAGGCAGTCAGATTTAAAGTAATTTTTGGAGATACTAGAGAGTCTGAAATACAATATTCTGCATAAACAGAAGGGGTAGGGAATGCAACAGTTTCTTTTTTGGCAAAGTGTTGGTCTATCCTCCTTAATGCAAGGAATTATCTGAAATGATTAAAAAACTTCCATACTTTCCGGAACTCTTTTGTAATCTCATCTGCCATAGCCACCTCCCTTCCTCCTTTAGATGAAACACAATGCAGAAGTACCAAAACATCACAGAAGACTAGATATGAGCTAAAGGAAAGAGAAAGAGGATGAAAATGCAGAAAATGGGTACATATCAATGATTCTCACACTTGCTGGACTATTACATCCCCCTTCACCATCAAAACTGATCATAAGTCTTTTCACTTTGCCTTGGAGTACAGTTTAAAAACCAGTTTGTAAGTACAGGTACTGGTTTATACAAACACATGTACACAGACATATTGGCTTCTCGTTGTGATGCTGCCCAGGGTCTCAGTAAGGTTAAAAACCAAATCTCTGCTCTTTGCCAAGGTACGCAATATCCGAGGACTTTCTGAATTGGCCCGGGATTTTCACAAGCATCATAAAGATGATGCAGAAAAGCTACACCTTCACTGCAGCACTGAATAACTGTTCGTCTGAATCTGAAGAGCAGAGAAAAATGAAGTTGGATCGTTCAATTAAAACTGAACTGCTCCTGTATGGCACATAGTAAAAGTAATGTAGGGAGGAGACAGAAAAGGGAAGAAGGGAGGAGGGGAAGAGGCACAGCCCTGTCTTCCATCAGTGAAAGCACAACTCAACCGAGCTTCAGTTGATGAGAGCTGAGAACTTACAGGACACTACAGAGCCCTATATGAAAACCTTACAGAAAGTGATAAAAAAAATAAAAGAAAAAAACCCATCCTTGACCTGCTGATCTCTCTGTTTATTCCCTTAGTTATTCTGAAAGTCATAAATTCAAACCTCTTTCCTACTCTGTGTGTGTGTGGTTGTGAAGAACTGACAGCGAGTAAACAGCAATAGGTCATCTGTGCTACCAACAGCACTGCAGCACTAGCTTTAGCACTTTCACAAACTTCTAGAAAATGCAAAGTTCCTATGCGTAGACACAGTTCTCTCAGGTCAACTGAAGATTGAAGTATTCTTATCTCCTCACCAATTTTAATGGTGTGTGGTGGCAAACAAAATCAATCTGAAAGAGGGAAGTCTTGAAAGAAGGCAGCTCAACCCCTCCTTCCTGTAAGGGCAGAATTTCAGCAGCTGCAATCTTATTAACTATTGCAAGTTTAAGAAGACATTTTCTCTTAAGCCCTATGAAACCGAGTTTCAAGCATTCAGAAAACAGCAGCAGTTTGTAGTGACTTTTGAGCTACAAACATCAGGAAACTAAAATAAGTAAGAGGGAAGCAGAGGAGCAATCAAAGTTACATGATTTAGTGATTCACCAGCTTAAACAAACTAGGAAAATATGTATTTCAAACTGTTAAGGCTCCCAAATTCCCTCTGAATGTACAAGCACGCTGCTTATCTGAACAGCCTGTGAGATCCCAGACTGGAAAACTGATTACAGGTTCGTAACTTCAGTCAGACATTGTACTTCACATTTCAATCCACAAAACAACGCACTTGAAGGATTCCAGTCAGCAGTTACTGGCTGTCAGGCCTGTTCTTAAACCTCTGCCAATCCCAGCACATCTCTCACATGAATTATACATATTGGAGTAATAGGCAACCAAATGTCATATACATGCGAGTGTTTAAATAAAAATGAAGCCTGCCTCCTTTGCTACATACAGCCCCCCCTGTTTCAGTGTCTGTGCTCAGGAACAGAATTGTGCACTGACACCAGGTGTGACTTAACTGAGGTTCAATGTATGCTACCCGGTGAGCATGTTTGAACTAAGAGGTCCCAGATGTTTATCCTGGGGTAAGGGTGAAGTTTCACAAGAGGCTTAAGATGTTGTAAGGCTGTGCTACCCATGGGAGGGACAGTCAAATGACGGATCTCATCCAGCTAAAAACTAACCCAGAAGAAAAGGAAGAAGTGGGTCTGCTCTCCCTACAGGCTCAGTGAACTCGCTGGCCGTGGGGCCACACAAGCAAGAGCCACCCTTAGCAAAGGCAGCAAACCCAGTCCCTGACAAGAGCAGGGAAGAGGAGACTTCCTCAGCGGTAGCAGCTCAGGTTACACCAGCTGAAGCCATTTGTGAAGCCTTAAGCTTTAGGTCAAGTTACTGTAAATTGAGGTTAATGTAAATGCAACCAATTGTCCTAACACAAACATATATTAATATTTTTGGTTCTGCATTAGCAAAAGACATTTTTGATGCATTCTAGACAAAGCTGTTCTTCCTGAACTTAACAATGCTTAGAACTTCACCGCAGGACTTTCACACATTCTCTTTGGTCAATCTGAAGCTGAGATTTCACTATGACTGGATATCCTATGTCAAAATACAACTTGCCCTGCTCCAGCTACGGCTTGTAATAACCCAACCCACTATCTTTGAAAGGGACACACTTTCCATCAGAGCATTAAAGGTCATCAGAGGCTAGAAGTGCTTGAAGTGAAGAGTCTCTTAATTCCTTTCAGTTTGCTAAACTGAAACCTATCGTGCTGACTAGCTGCAAAAGGAGGTCAGCACAAAAACTCATTGTCCTAAAGGACAGTAATCACAGGAGCATCAAGCGTGAGTTGGTATGAAAAGGAGAAAACAAATGGGAGAGTCCTGTGGAGTAAGAAAGACACAGAGATCCACCCTTACAGGAAAAGGAAAATAAAAAGGGTTACACAATGACTCCTTCTATGATGCTTACGAAAGAGAAGGAGCATTGCTGGCCTGGGATTTAATTCTGGTATTATCCCTGTTGTGTATTTACTACTGACTTTACTCTTCTGTGAGCAAGATCAGACATAGCTTATTAACTGAAGAGATGCTTAATCCTACTTAGTCATCAGGCATGAGTAAGGGCTACAACTATTTGACCTCTTGTGGAAAATAAAACAAATGTTTTATCTTCTTTTTTCATCTTTGCAATGCCAGAGAAATAGACTTTTCCTATAGTGTAAGTAATGAACTCCTAAGCACCTGTAAAGTAAGTTGAATAGCAACATTACACAAGAAAGAACACAAGAAATGTGCTCAGGTTTAGGAACATACACACAAATACGTATTAAATACAGCAGGTGTGAGCTCTAACAAACTCCTCACAAGCCTGACAACATTCTTCAGCACTCAATTTCATTACGGGCATTATCCATGAATCACTAAGACAAATGAAGATGTTCCACTTTTCACTCTGGATACCTTTTTCAACAAAAAGAAGAGACTGAGGTGGAGGGAGGAACTACTTTTCTGTGGTGGAATATGTATCAACAAGGAAGACCTACAACCAGATTTCTATAATTCTGGACATGTCATTCTGTCCCTACACAGAGAAAGCTGAAAGGAGTGGCCTGCCCATCTTCCTTCCCTCAGGCAGAAGTGCAGTGTGATCACTAACTTCTGGAAGGCAGTACGTTAGCCCAGAATGGGTGAAGAGCAGGACTGGAAAATACCGTATATTTCCAGCCATGTTTTCTCTGACTTAAAACTAATTCTGAATTGGCATAGTATGCTTTGGCAGGGGAGCAGAAAAGATGATCCAATAGGTCATTTGACTTGACTTCTGTCACTGATTTCTCTGATCTAAATAACATTTTAGGTTTATGGTGTTTAAAATGCAATTCCATAAGAACTGGGTTTAGGGTTATAAACGGTCAGTAAGACAGTGGCTATCAAACCCACAATAATGCCAAATTAGAAAAAAAAAGTCTTGAAGAGCCTTAAAATAGGGAAAAGTAGCTCCAGCGTCTTTATACTTCACAAGAGAGCTCAGATGCAAATAAATGTGCACTAGAAGGCCAAAGTGATAATTACACGTCACTGGACAAAAAATGCACAGTAAGAACATCAGTCACAGGAATAAGAAACAGAGGTGATATAATTTGCAGTATTTATTATATATTTCGCTATTATATACTAAATAAACATTATTTATTATTTATTCTATATATAATGTATGTGTATACACACACGTACAACCTCTGAACCCCACACAATAACATGGATGCAGAGCCAAGAAGACTCTTGCACTGAAAGAAGGAACCAAGAAAGCAGATAAGCTCACAAAGAACCAAAGAACTGATATAATGTGTTGATATTTCCTGGAACCAATCCAAAGATAAGCAGAAGAGTTTTGGATGAATTGCAAATTTTCCCAATACTTCCTCTGAAAACCAGGCTGGTACAGCATTTTAATAACCCAATTCAAAACCACAGAAAACAACTTTGGTTTTTGCCAGGTTGAACTGGGGTGAGGGGGAAAGGTCCCCACAGACATTTTATATACTATTTTAATTTCTGTGCACACCCCAATCTGTGCCTGTGTGGGAGCAAACTAGTTCTGTAACCCAGTGTTCTCCTCAACAGAAGGAACTGAAGTAGTTATAAATCCAGGTATTTCAAAATTCAGCAAGTGAAAACTTTCTCTATAACAAGACACAAATTCAAGGTAGATCAGCAACTCATGAAATACAGCCAAGCCTACATCCTACACCCCATTTTGACAAAAGACTTCCATTGATAACTTCTTGTCAGTTGACACAGAGTCCTAAACACAGGAAACTGCACAGTGTCTTCCATGAACTCTGGGAGGGAGGGTGCAAATTGTGGGGGTAGCAGCAAGAATCACTGTGCAAACTGCATTGCTTGTACTCCATCCAGGGAAGAAAACCAGAGTGCATTGTCGTTAAATAATCGGCTTCTAAAGATGTTTTTGGTTTTTTTACTCATCTTGCTGGAGGGCACTCCGGCTTCTGGGAGGGTTTGTTGGGTGACTGGCTGCCTGCATCAAGCACATCTCCCCTCCCTGCTCAGCATCTCTCAGTTTGGAGGGGAGACACACACACACACACACAAACAGGTAATACTTTCCTTTAATTTGCTTTGATTAAAAAAATAATTAGAAAAAGCATTTCTTGCTGTCCTCATTGTATTTGTTGTCATTTAATCTCAACAGCTGCTTTCCCAAATCATGTGTTAATAATCTGAGGGAAAAATTTAATAATGATTTTTGTGTGAAGAGTAAAGCAGTAGCAGATCTATGTCTGTTCCACCATAAAACTCTCCACTGGAGTTTACCAGAGAATAAAGAAAGGGAGAAAACCCCTAAATATAGTTAGCTTTTTTCTCATACGTTTAAAAAAAAAAAAAAGTTAAATTAAGTTGAATTGTTTTACTAAATAAAAATTATGATGCCCATAAACAGTTAAACTCACCACACTGTTACAATTTCTAGAAATTAGGAAGTTTGGGGGTTTGCATTTGGTTTTACTGCAAAAAGCATAAATGTCTCAGAGAAAATACTTTTCAACTGCTTTAAAAAGAGTAATTTGGGGGGGTTTAAGTATTGCTTTCATGTTCCCATGGATGTTCCCCAGTGTTCTTAGACATGAGTCAAAAATCGTAATTAACACTTCACAAGTGAAACAAATCAGATGATGTTTCCAAATTTTTTTGCAACATCTGTGTATTTGCTTTGAAAAAAATGGAAATGGGTCTTTTTTTGTAATAAAGCATAAGGCACATTGAGTATATTTAAAAAACATGAAGATCATAGCACAGGAATTGTTACGATGAATTTCATGGCAAACTACCCCTTAATTAGGCTACTCTTAGCTCTTCCACGTGTCCCAATCTAAAAGAATCCAGTAACAGTGAGAGCTGAGTGCACTTCCTCCCTTTGTTACTTTGTTTCTACAACTTTCATATTATAGCTTTGGTTTACTGTCTCACATCTTCAAGGGAAGATGTGCTTCAGCACCGGGGTTTGGGAATAAGGGGAAAGGACAACCCACCCCTAGCCTGGGCCCAAGAGCACTAGAACTCCTCTGGAGCTGGATGGGGACACAACGCTGTCCCGGAGAGAGGTTATTCAGAGAATGTCTCCTAAGCCTCCAGCCCCTTTCCTGTATCTTGTGGAAATGGGATGATACGTGAAAAGGGATTTGAGGACAGTTGGGCTGACGAAAAGATAGTCCCTGCTCGTGCGGTTTTAGGGAGTGACTCTATTACTGACCCGGGAATAGGTGCAAGCCGAGGCCAAGTACTGTGGTGCAGTGTGTATTTAAAAGCCTCGGCCTCGAGGAAAGGCGCCAGAAGGAAGAGAGACATGGTTATGCCTCGCTGGTAACATCAGGAAAGCAACAAGATGTCAGTGAGGTCGCTCTACTTCCTGTTTGCGAAGTGCACACGCACACATTCCGCCACCCCCCGCCGCTTTGTGCGGCTCCTGCCCGCGCTCCCCCCGGCCCCGATCCCTCCGCATTCCGCTGCCCGCCTCCCGGCTGGGCTCGCCGGGAGATGCGCCGGGCTGCCGGGGGTTGCGCTCCCGAGGAGGCCAGAAGGCGGGGGCAACGCTCGGCGCTGAGCTTTTGTTTGCCGCTGGCGAAGCGAGCCCAACCTCCAGCCACCCCACCGTGAGGAAGCGGAGCTGGGGGCAGGCAAAGCGCCCAGCAGGGCAGCGGGAAGGGTGCTCGCTGCCCGCCGGGCTGCGCGGCGTCCCGCAGGGGAGGAGCTGCCCGGCACCGAACCGGCACTGCGACCGGGCCTGGACAGGCTCGGCGCGGCCTCGGAGAAACACAAGGCTCCCTCCTCTCACGTACGGCGGGGGGGCGAGAGGAAGACCCGCCACCGGGATGGCCGCCACCCCGCCGCTTTGTCACAGAGACCTCCCCCGGCGGGGGCCGGCAGCAGCTGCCGCCCTGCTGAACCCTCCCGCACGGCCGCACCTCCCCGCGCAGCGGGGGAAGGCGAGAGGGAGGGACGTGCGAGGCTTGTAAACCAGACGCTGCCATCGCACCTCCCCTCCTCCCCGCCAGTCTCCACCGCGCGTTGTACGCCCGGCAGACGGCGAGGATCCAGCTGCCCCGTGCCCGCCTCCGAGCTCTGGGCACCCCCGCCTCGGCGCGGGGACACGTCAGGACACACACGCGTGTCTCCCGCGGCATAGCCGCCCGCCTGCCCCCTCCGGCCGGGACGAACACCACCAGCCCCCCCCACCAGAACGACTGGCGGCCGCGACCTGCTATAAATAAGGCTCTGCCGGAGCGCGGGGCCCGGCTCTCCCCGCACCTTATCTTATTATTCATCATCGGCGCAGCCTGGGAGTGGGAAACTCCGCTTCCTACTTGCCACTACGCTCCTACCGGCTCAGCCCCCGCCCCCTTCCCCCGCTCCGCTCCTCGCTAAACTCCTTAAATCTCAAGGAAACTTTGGGAAGAGATTCAGCTCGCGTGGGGAGCCAGGCTGCTGCGCGCTGGGGCAGTCCAGGCGAGAAACCTGCCCAACTTTTCCTCCTGCCGCCAGCCCAGCCTGCGGAGTCACCTTCCACCTTCCTCTGCGGCGGGATTTAAAGGCGGCCAGCCCCCCGCACGGAGAAGCCGTGGCGAAACACGCACGCACGCACACACAAAACCCTCCCCCGGCTCTCGGCAGCCCGCGGCGCACGCCCGGCACCGTTCCTTCCCCCTTACCCCAGAGCAGTTCTACCATTCCGAAAGGGACGAGGGGAAAAAGTTTGTCCGCTCCCTCCACCCTAGCCCGTGGAAGTTGCGAAGCGTCCCGGCAGCTCCCGCCTGCCCGTCCCGCCAGAGATCCTGCCACCGCCTAAGTTGAGTCGAGCCCCGTTCCCCCCTGACAAGCTACGGGGCCGACCTCCAGCTCATCCCGGCGAGCGACGCGGAGTGGACAGCGACCCCTCTGCACCCAGGCCCGGATCCCCTTACCATGATCAGCGTGTGATTCCTCTGCTCCGCCGTGGCGGGCTCAGCATCTTGCTGCTGTTTGCTCTGGTGCTGCTGCTTGCTCCCGCCGCCGGTGCCCGTTTTCTTGGCCCGCTGCTCCAGGGTCCGCTGGTAGAGGCTCACCGTGTCCCTGCGCTCCAGCTCCAGCTGCTCCGCCTGGGCTTGCTGGTACCTGCTCTCGCAGTTGACATGGTGCCGCCGGCAGCCCTCGATGCGCTGCCTCAGCCGCTCCACCACCGTGCTGTGCTTGGGAATGCTGCCGCTATTAGCGTTATTGTTACCGGGAGCGGCGGCAGGAGGGCCATGGGGAGTGCTGTTAACCCCGATACCGGCCCCGCCGGCCCCGCTGAGGCTGCTGTTCAGGTTATTGTTGATGCAAATACTGCTGCCATTCGCGGCGGCAGCGGGGGCTGCAAAATCCCCCATCCTCGTCCCCGTGCACACTATTTTGGAAGAACTTTTAATCCTACACTTCACACACACGCAGTCTCCTCTGGGGTCCTGATGGGATACTTTTTAGAGAACGGGGGAGGGGGGGAAATGGGGCACCATCATGTATCAGGGAAACAGCGATCCCAAGCAAATGTTTCTCCTTTCCCTCAGCCAATCCCTCTCGAGAAGCTCCAAAACATTAAAAAGAGAGGGGGGGGGTGGGGGGAGAATGAAGAGGGAAGGTGCTAAAAGGTTATCGCCAGCAACACAACCAACAAACATACATACACGAAAAGCACAACAAAGTAAGCAGCAGCAATTCGGGTTAGCAAACTCCAGGAGATATCAGACCAGTTCCTTTCCTCCTCTTTCTTTTTTATAATCCATTATTTCAAAACAGTTTCCATGAGATTTCCGGAGATTTTGCCAAAAGCCTTCTCTCCCCATGGATAAGGAGAAACACGCGCCCCTCCACATGCACACAGATACACACCCGTTCACACGCACGTTCGCGCACACACACATCCAAGCACAGGCACACGCTGGGCACACACGGCACACTCACTCGCACTCCCCGGCATCAAAAGACAGGCAAAGCCGCTTGGTTATTGTATTTTCCTTCTAGAAAAAAGTTTTGGTGTTTATGCCGCACCGTGTTCGCAAAGTACTTTGGCTGCTCAGTTGCATTTCAACAGGAACCTAAATAGCAAATCCTCGGGCTGGGGGAAGTAAACACATGAACAATCCGGACCGANCGGGGGCCCGGCGGGCAGGCGGCCGCATCCCGCGGCCGAGCGGCATGTGCCGCCTTCCCCTTCTGTGTCAACTGTTGCATAATGAATGGGAGCGGAGCGCGGAGCCCTGCGCCTCCCCGGCACGGGGCTGAACTTTCTATTTTAAACAACAGAAGAAACATGACACGTTGGGCAGGAACATTTTTCCAAGAGAACGGTGGCTGCCTCCATAGAGAGCGCGGGTGATTAATGGATCAAGAATAACATCCCGGGAATCTAGTTTTAAACTATTTTGTAGACAAAGCTATTGCACCCACAGTTGTCATTGATGGTTATTTTCTACCTAGCCCTATGCGAAANGGAGAGAAAAAAAAAAAAAAAAAGTAGCGCTCTGAAGTCTCTGCCAAACGCCGAGCTGATACAGCTTAGCGCTTTGCTCTGTCGTGCTGGCTGCTGCTCCTCCTGCCACCATCACAATGATCAAATGCTCTCCTCCTCCACCACCTCCTCCTCCTCCATGCCAGCGGAGTGATATCAGGACAGGAGCGCTCAGTAAACACCGCAGCAGCGGCGGCGGCGGCGGCGGCGGCGGCGGCAGCAGAGGCGGCAGCGGCTCCTCTGGGCCGTGAGGCAGACCCGGGGACAAGGTGCAAAACCCGGCACGGACGTCGCCCAGCAGGAGCGGACATGGCGCTTCCCCCGTAGCGCTCACGCCCGCCGGCGGCGGCGGCGGCGGCGGCGTGGGGCGGGCGGCAGCNNNTTTTTTTTTTTAATACACCTATATAGAACAGAATTATCTCGGAGAGACACCCTTGTTCTCTAACATGCAGCTGATATAAAGAAAATTGGGAACTCATGCATTAGTCATGAGATCTGGTTTAAACCATCGTCATTTTTGCCACTGCAGATTAGCATAGGATACTATTTCTAAAATACAGTGGCAAAGAGCAGTCTTTGTCTTCTTTAAGTGCTCAACAGTAGGAAATTTGGGGTTGATTTCATGCCTATGGCCACAATTCATAACTACGTTGAGATGAAACATGATAGTGGACAAATAAAAATAGCAATTAGTATCTTCCCTTCCCAATCCTTGTTGGGATTAACAAACCCGTCTTCCCCCAGAAAAAAAAAAAAAACAAACAAACCACTTTTCTGTAGTATCAATTTGAGAACCACAGTGCAGATACTTAAAATTCTTCATGATCATCGATTACTACTTTATCACAGAAAAGCAGGGGGACATTACAGCTCTGCTCAGAAGCAGCGTAAGAACGTGGGGAAACTGTAATCCTGAGTCAATTACAGAGATTTGTGTCTCTCTCCTCATTTGGAGATGGGGGCTGTGTTGTAATCTCTCCAGTAACTATTGGATTGAATAGTTCAGATTCAATGTAAGAACAGAAATAGGAGGAAAAAAGAAGCGGGGGGGGAGAGGGGGACGACGTGAGGTTTTGTTACCTTTTATTTTAATTATTTTTTTTTAATTGAAATGGAAAATGTAATCAGGCCAGGGAGGGAGAGGGCTGTGAAGTACGTTTAACTTAGAGCAAGTACTTTTTGGTTTCCTCCGCAGTGCCCCCTGCAGCCCGCAGCTCGTGTCTTGCAGCCTGGCTCCACAGGCTGGGCAGCACTCGAGTCCAAAAAAAGAAGCATTTCTTATACCCACAGGGTCAGAAATGAATGTAAAAGGAGTGGGTTTTTTACGGTTTTCTTTTTTGGTGCATTTTACGGAAGTTGTCTTTTCCTACGACTACAATTAATAGCATTTTTCAATCTCTCTAAAGTCACACAAACACACCTTAACTACCAGTATATCATTTTGGCAGCTGTCAACATGGTAATTTTTAAGTGTATGCTGTATTGCTATAGAATTTAATTCCAGCCTATTAAAATTTTTTCATCTCTCAGCTACGTACCTTGGCTCTGCCAAGCTGCACAGCCCAAGGGTGATGATATGAGTAAAACAAGTTTTGGAGCAACCAGTGCTTAGTGTCAGAAGTTTTGCAAACAAATCAATCACCAGTTTTGTGGAAATAAAATCCCAACCAACCAAAGAAAGGAAGAAAGAAACAAAACACAAACCCCCCTCCCAGAAAACCTCTCCATCTGAATACATTCACAAACCGTTTGATTCTTATTAAAAGATATTTTTTCATTGGTTGAGGTTAAAGCTGAGCAAATATGTCTATTTCCCCACTCATTTTAACAGCACAGTGGTGATTCTTGCATTATTCTATAGTACAACCTTTTATAAGATAAGGCACTCCCTCCTATATCTAAAAACAATCAACAGAATCAGCATTTCATTAAAAATGGCAGTTGTCCTCTGTTATTTTAGAGGGGTCATCCAGCACCTAAGAGCTAACTACAAATTTTCTTCTGACAGGAGATTTATCTTTTAAAGTCAAGTACTAAGTGGCAATTGTAAAATAGCACAATAGAGATAAGATTTCACAGTTCATTTTCGCATCATTTTTTAACGGACACTTACGTAAACAATTACCAGCTTCTAAAAAAACTAAAGTAAAATGAGCTATTTAGTGAACTATTTAAATTCAAATTTCGTGAAGGACAACACTTCTGCTAAGCCTCTGAGTCTGAATAAATAAAAACAGGAAACAAATCTCTTGTATAATAGCCTGGGCAATGCAAGAAATAGATCTCAATTTTGTTCTGATTATTGTCATTAAAGCAGATGTTCTTCACAACCTCGACCATACAACTCTGTTCTGTAGTCAGACACAAGCACAGACTCACTCATGATCGTTTGTGCTCTTATTTTATAACCATGGACTTATAAACACCTCTTCTGTAGGAATGCACCTTGCATGCACAAATGTGTTTATTTGCTCTATAACCTTTTTTTTCCTGTCTGCACATCAGCTTTGGAATACTATCTTCACAACTGGAATTTGAAAAGAATCAAATCTATCAGAATTCTAAATTATGTAAGATGAACTTGCTGATGGCAGCAGATGAACGCTAATGCCTACCGATATCAGCTGATAGGACACTAATTACCAGTTGCAGGAGATGATTGCTTGGTGAGGGATCTATTCAGTGAGTTACGATTTTGAAAAATTATAAAGCACAGGCCTGATCTGTGAAAAGATATGCAGTATGAAAATACAGCATACGTTCTCAAGATGATTATCATGACAGAGATCTGTCTAATTAGGAAGAAACTATTTTAATGCTAGGATATGAAAGAGCCCAGCTGGGAGAGGAATTTAGAGGAAGACACAGAAACATGACTGTTAAGCTGACAGCAAGTGCAGTCTAAGCATGTTCCAAGGACAGCGTCTAAAAAAAATTTCATCTCAGCATTTAATCAATAGTGGTTTCAGAACAAGCATAGCCTTACAGATTATCTAGCTAGTCATATTAGTGGGAGGGGCTCCATAAAAAAATACAGAAAGTATGCCTTTGCAGAGCAACATACCACTCTCCTTTGGTGTGCTGGTTTGGGCCAAATTCAGGGAAACGTCCAAAAGGAATGTCTCCTCAAAGGAAGGCAGGTTATAGCCACCCCTCCCCCACCAGGTTTGGGAAAGAAATATTCCTCGGAGGAATGTGAAAGAGAAAATAAAAACTATTTATTTAACAAACACACTGGTAAAGAATAATAATGCTAAATAATAAAATCTCTCGTTGTGGAGAGAAAACTTGAAAGACTTTGGAGTCCTTCTGTGGGTGTGGTCTCTCTCCTCCTCCTTGAAGCTCGGTTGGCCTGTGCCCCCCTCTGGGCCTATGGTGCAAATTTTCCCACTGAGTTCTGGTGTTTTGATGTCAAAACAGTCTAGAAGAGAAGAAGGGAAAAGCCAAAGTCACAGAAAGAATCTTAACTCTCAGTGCCTCTCCGGAGAAACAGAGCCGAAAAGCCAAGAGAAGCAGAGAGGGCGCTTCCTTCACTCCTCAGCAGCAGCAGCAGCTAATCTCTGTGTCCTTGAAGCACTAACTGTTTTGAAAAGTTTGTCTGACCTTCTTTTCTCTCTCCCCTCTCTCAGGCTCAGTTTAAAGGCACAGAAAGGCACAGGAATCATGTCCGGGCATAAAGCAGTGATAGGGGATACAACAGCATAGAGTCACCCCAAGACATTCCACTCCTTATCCCATATCAGTGGCTCAATGCCCACAATAATATATTCTAACTCTGCATACACACATTAGTACACGAACACACACACATATATATACAGCTATATACAAACAGTGACAGTGAGATTCAGCAAGCAGGGGTGTACGGGCATTTCACATTACAGATGATTCTCACCCAACAGTCAGATCTCCCTGCAGTACACAACATGTTGTCCCATCTCTCCTCATTATCCACCATGTACAACCAGGTCCCTGAGCAAAGACAACCCCACGGATGGGTTTGTCTGTACTCGAGGCAGAATTAACCCAAACAGTCTTTCCTAACAGTCCTCTGGCATGCACTACTGGAACCTTATCTCCATCCACTGTATGCAGGGGCTCAGATTGGGCTGGACCAGCTCTGTTGGAACATCCGGTGTTAACTAACTAGGTGGCCTTGGCTAG
>VYZQ01048013.1:36221-50128 GCA_013400655.1 Mystacornis crossleyi | reverse complement strand
GGCCGTGCAGCCCTTCAGAAGGATTGCGACAGGCTGGAGAGATGGGCAGAGAGGAACCTTCAGAAATTCAGCAAAGGCAAATGCAGGTCCTGCACCTGGGGAGGAACAACCTCAGGCACCAGCACAGGCCAGGGGTGACCTGCTGGAAAGCAGCTCTGTGGAGAAGGAGCTGCGGGTTATGGTGGACAACAAGCTCTCCCTGAGCCAGTAGTACCTTTGTGGCCTTGCAGGCCCATGGTACCCTGGGCTGCATTAGGAAGAACATTGCCAGCAGGTCAAGGGAGGTGATCCTTCCCCTCTACTCAGACCTGGTGAGGCCTCACCTGGAATGCTGTGGCCTGTTCTGGGGTCCTGAATAGAAGAAAGACAGGGAGTTCCTGGGGCAAGTCCAGCAGGGGGCTACAAAGATAATCAGAATCATACAACAATTTGGATTGGAAGAGACCTTAAAGATCACCCAGTTCCAACCTCCGTGCCATGGGCAGGGACACCTTCAACTATGCCACAGAATCAAAGAATTACAGAACAACAGAATACACTATGTTGGAAGGGACATTTAAAGGTCATTTAGTCCAGCCCCCTGAAATGACCAGGAACATCCCCAAATAGATCTGGCTGCTCACAACCCTGTCCAGCCTGATCTTGAATCCTTCCAGGGATGGAGCATCTACAACCTCTCTGGGCAATCTGTACCAGTGTTTCACCCACCCTCATTGTAAAATATTTCAACCTTATATCTAATCTAAACCTACCCTCTTGCAGTTGAAAAGCCACAGTAAGGTCAAATAAAGTCACCCCAGAGACTTATCTTCTAGTTATTTTGAAAGAACAACCTTGACTGAATAAGGGAACTAGAACATCTCTCTTATGAGGAAAAGCTGAGGGAGATGGGCCTATTTAGCCTTGAGAAGTCTGGGAGATGGTCTAATCAATGTCTATAAGTACCTGGAGGGTGCCAAAAGGATGGATCCAGACTCTTCTTGGTGGTGCCAAACAATAGCACAAAAGGCAGAAATTGATTCACAGGAAGTTCCACCTGAACATGAGGAAAAATTTCTTTATTGTGCAGGCGACTGCAAACTGGAACAGGCTGCCCTGAGGTTGTGGAGTCTCCCTCACTGGAGATACTCGAGAAGTGTCTGTATGCAGTCCTGTGTCATGTGCTCTAGAATGACCCTGCTTGAGCAGGGAGGTTAGACCAGAAGATGCATTGTGAACCCTTCCAACCTGACCCGTTTTGTGATTCTGTGGTACTTTGTGGTGCTCACTCACAAAGCAGTCAATGGCACCAGATGGGCCATCTTTTACTCCCATAAGCCAGATCAAACTGCCTCAACTCTAACAGCTGATGCCTGCTCACAGGCAGTTTCTTCTCTATTGGTTCTGTTGTTTGCATTCTCTAACTCAAGCCTTTTTACTCTTCAAGTCCTTTCCTTGTTATTTTCTGATGTTTTAAAATAAATCCTTCCAAATTCCTTTCTCTGTTTCTACCCAGCTGCCGGTTTATATTATGTAGGTGCTGACCTAAAACTTATATGTGCATCCAGAGGAAAGAGCATGTTTATTCACTTCTCCAAAGTCAGTGTGGTTGTACAAAGCACTATAAACAATCATAAAAGCAACAGACAGTTGTGAATGCCAGTATGAAAAGACTTTCAGAAACCAAGATCATTGAACTGAGATTTGTTTTCTTCCTCCTAGAAGGAGGCTTCGTGGAGGTGGTCTTGCTACAGCTGAGGAGGAACAGATTGGACATCTGTTGGATATCCACTGACTCCTCATACACTATTTAATAGATTGTCCTGATTTAAGATTGGTGCTTCCCAATTTAGCTCTCCCTCAAGACTCCAGACCACACTGCCTCTCACTCCATTCCACCTTGCCCTCCCTCTTCCCACTCTGGTGGGATGGAATTGAGAATTGGAGGCACAAAAGGTGATAATCACAGCCTGAGATAAGAAGAAGAATTTGCTGGAAACAGCAATGAAATAAGAAAACAAGCCATAACAGCAATACTATTAATAATGAAAGGTATAAGACAAAAAAGCCATTTACAGATAAAGCCTGTGACAAATACCGACCCCCCACTTCCTTTTTTCCTGACCAGAGAAGGACATTCTTCTCCTCAGAAAAGAGAAAGTGTTCCTTTTCCCCACCCCTGACAATGATGTGAGGTAGCATTGAAAACCATTAGGGTCTGCCCCATGCTTTCCTCCCAACTACTGTAAAAAATTACCCCTGTCCTGGCTGAAACTCGGACATACATATCCATGGGAGAAGGACATGCCAACATATTTGCCAACTGTAGTTGGTACTTTGTTCATGTAAGCCAAAAATAGGATTAGAGGTCTGTAATTCACCTCTATCATAACACAAACTCAGACACAATGCAGCCTAGTCAGTTGCAGTGATGCACACATTGTCATGGATGCAAAAGATGTATCCATACATTTTCATTACATCATAACAGCCATCTTCATCAGAAGATAGATTTATCCTACCTAAGTTTTGGCAGGGCACTGGATAGCCAGACACAAGCACACCTGTAAATCAGTCCCCAAAGGTGATATGGAAATCAACAGCCAGATAAAATGACTGTGGTTGAATGAAGAGCTGATAGCAAGTTAGTCATCTGCAGATGACAACTGACAGTGACTGAAGAGGGTTACAAACTTCCATTTGTCCTGTACGCATAACAAACCCAAAACATTGTAAGTATTCAAACTTCAGCAAGTTCGTTGGTCATTAACCCACCATTTTGTGCACTTCTTTCTGAAAATGGACAGCTAATTGGACTGGAAGACATTTCCATAAAGACAGAGCATTAAATGAATATTTCAGAAAAACACATTTGAAATCCATCAACACAAGAGCATTCTCATTGAAAACACATAATCTCTAGGAGATGCCTTCTCTATAAACTACTGAATGGCAGCAGCTGGTGACCAGAAAGAGCCAAACTGAACTACAGTTATTTTAAAAGATTGGTGGTAAAGGCAAGTAAACAGGAAAAAAACAACCTATGGAGAAAAGCAGTGTAAGCAAATACCATGCAGAAAAAAAATCCCCACTCAAATCAGAACCAAGTTTGGGGATATTAAATCAGTGCTAAGCTAAGGGTCAGAAGAATAAAAGTAGACAAGCTAACACAAATTCTTCACTGGCCAAATCAGCTATAACAGATGGGCCGAGACCTGTTATTAAGGTTGGTTCAGGCCACAGACTTGAAGTACAACTCAGTTTAATATGTAACATATATGACGGCTTGCTTCTAGCTGCAGAAGCCCCGAAGATAAGGGGCTAACCCGTGTGTATCAAACACTGATAGCTGGATTGCTTGGAGGTAAACAAAGGAGTGATAGTAAGAATATTCTGTGAGAAAGAACAGAATATGACTGGAGAAGGGGACCGTACAGAGGTAGGGCAATATTTTTCTGGGTCAAACACCTTTGTTCGAGCTTCTGGACATAAGCACAACACAGTGCAGCACAGATGCAGGAATGAGGTCAAGAAGCAGGCACAGACTGGCAACTAAAGGTCAACCCAGCAGGAGTGGAATCAAGATCACCAAAGACCCCTGAAACTCTCTGAACCATTATCACAAAGGTATAGAAGAACAAACTGTGCATGACAAATAACTTGCATTCAAAGTGAGAAACTGAGACACTTAGCTCTAGGGTGGGGAAAGTTATCTATAAAATGTACCTCCATGAAATCCAGATGGTACTTCCAGGACCCTAAAACACCTTGTCAGCTGCATCAGTGCTGCAGCCATGACTGGTACTGGTTATCCATCGTTCCTTCCTTCCTGCCTTCCTTCCTGCCTGCCTGCCGGCCTGCCTGCCTGCTTTCCTCCATTCCTGCCTTTCTGCCTGCCTTCATAATCCACCACTGTGTGTTTATACTGAAAGATAAGGGACTAACTTACTAATTTATACCAATTTCCATGCCAAGTGTATAATTCACTAATAAAACTATGTAAATTTTGTGGACCCTCCAACATCTATTTTTCCTTTTTGACCATGAGCATGTGTGTGTTTGTCTGCATTTCAGAGTGGAACCCACCACTAGCTAATGGCATTTCAAAGCTTTTACCAGTCTTCAGAAACAGTCGTCTTGTGGTGTAAAATAAATCTTGGGTTGCCATAAACTGCTGACACTGGAAACTTCTTTATGTCCTCCTCTATATTTTATCTACACACCCCATATTTTTGTTTATCTTCAGAATTATTTTCTCAGTAATGATGAGGAAAAAAAGTACTCTAATGATTTCCAGATCTTGTAGAAAGAGATAGCATTTTATGAAATCAGAAAGTAGTACATGGATGCTGGGGTTTGACTTTGCTTAATCGCCTAAATTTGCAATTAAAGAGTGCCAAGGAGGTAAGCTAGGCAGTTCAGTGTTGTACATGTGACTCAGAACAGATCTTAGATAATGCTACCCTTGACTGGTGTCAAGACAGTGTATTCAGGAATGATCCAGAAGCTCAAATACCAACACCTGACCTTTACATACTTTGAAAAAAATGCCTATGCAGCCAAGTATAACTTTGTAATTTCTGGTGCCTACTTCTGGATGCAGAAAATGATCCCAAAATCTGATAGTATTTTTGTACAAACAGGTGTGAAGGCAAGATGAATAGAGTTTGTAGAATTTAATATTTTATATTTACACTGTCAAACAATGAAACTCAACAATGAGAAAAGCATTTTTTACAATGTGCCTCTGTATGAGACATGTACCGACTGAAAACTCTAATGTAAAAAAGAAACAAAAAAAAAAGCTTTGGTGTCTGACTAGAAACTTTTTGTTAAGCCTACTTAGATCCTACAAAAACTGAAAATAAGGCAGGTGGTATTCTGCTCTCTTCATGAACAGCTTGAAGCCTGTGCCTTTTTAAACAGGATTTGTACTGGTCTGGTCTGTGAAAATGAGTTGAACATTTATTTCCAAGGTTACCTTGGGTCAGAGACTGCTAATGGATGTGTATCTGGTGAGGGGAACTCTGATTTTTGCACCTGGGATTAAATTCTGTAGAGGTACAAGACCATTTTATTTTCTGGAATAAACCTATGAACGTATGCTATCCTCTTTGGTCAGTAAGAGCAGAGGAACCTGACTGCAAGCAAAATGTTTTTGAAAATATAATTACGGAGCTGACTAACTACAATACTATTGGAGGGAGAAGCTGCGTGGAGGGATGAATTGTTGCTTGTCTGCTTTATGATTCATTCATCTTATTATGCCAATTGAAACAATTTGCTTCAGTGTCTTTTGTACACAACGAGAAAACACAGAGGCTCTCAGAGCTTCAGTAGTTCTCTCATTTTGGTATGGTTTAGTATCATTTGAATCAACCTGCATGTAATTAGACTCCAAAGTTTCCTCCTTCACCCGCAGAGGCACTTTTCTTAAGAAAAGCAGACAAATCCATATTAGGTCAAATTTGCTCAGTCCATATAAACCAGTCTGTGATGTTGGAAGCCATATAGGAAACAGGCATGCATGCTTTTGAGATCGAGGGAATCAGTGAAGTTGTACTGACTTAATGTGGGCAAAGAGCCCAGAGGAGACAAATGCTTATGACTATGAACCTACGCATGTGGCTGGTAGAAACCCGACAGTTTGAATCAGTCCTCTCTTGTCATCTCCCAAAGCAGTGATCTAGCCCTGAGTATGCCAGTGAACCTCTCATCAGGAAACATTACAGAAAGCCCTAGGCACGTGTATCCTTGTAACTGGCTTTTCTTATCATGACTAGATCTTTCCACGTGTTGTTCTTGAGAGATAAGAGCAGATCTCTTTTAAGTGCTTCTTGGCTGACACTGGCATCTCAATAGACAGATAAAAAATAGAGAGGTTTCCTCCTCCCGTTTTTCCTCCTCCCATCCACAATTGTCACTTATCTCCCCAGCTAAGCCAATTATAGTGCCTCAGAAGTGTCCCCACGAAGAAAGGGAAGCAGACAGACAGACACCAATTGAATTTCCTACAAGCATTATATAGAGGTTGTTTTGTTCCTACAAGAGAGCCATCACTCCCTTGTGCCACTGGTGACTCAACTGAAGAGTGAGCCCAATGAGACAAAAATTATGCAGTATTTCTAAAAATACAGCAGAGACTGCAGATATAGCTTGAAAGTATTTATTTCATTATCAAACTGCGACTTAACCTGTACTGTTTCAGGAAGCTGTGATGGGAGAGAAAAATAAGAGAAGAGGAGGAGAGAGCAATGGAGAGGAGGGGAGACTAGTACCAGGGAGGGAAGGGAAGAGTAAGTGATCATCTCTAAACTCCACTGCCTTTGTACATACAACTGATGCCATCCAGTACCTTGTAAAAACAAAAATATATCACTATTTGGACTTCAGTAGCAGCCTGGCCATACATAAAGACTTCCATTGTGCCCGGCAGGCACTGCACAAATGTTGAATGAAGTGCAGCCTAAGAATGTCCTGTGCAGGAGCCAAAGACTCCTCTCCAGAAAGGAGAAGCATGTCTGTGCTAGCTTAAATCCATCTAATTTGGTCAGTAGTGTAACAGGGCCTCTGCAATACAAACTGGACTGTTGGTTACCCATCCAATTCAGTTTCCAGGCTGCAATTTGCACAAATGTTCTGGTGCTGTCCATGACAGCTAACACAACGCTACTGTGGGCTTGGTCCCACTTTCCAGCTGCAGCTCAGGTAACACTTCAGTAAGAGAGGGAATGAAAAGCAACAAAAGGGACTCAGCAGCCTACCAAGGGCAGCATTCAAACAAGCTGTCAGTAAGTTTGATGTGAACTGTAATGAATAAAACATGCTGTCAGGAGAGGATCAGAGTCCTAGAGCATTGTCAGGTCTTAACAAGCCTGCATCAGAACTATTTTGTTAATATACTTGTTTACTTATATATTTAATATACTTGATTAATATTCATCAAACCTGTAATGGTGAAATTTCTACAGCTAGTGTCTGTGCTGACAAAATTGTGCTAGCAGAATTTGCACCAGTATAATTGTGTGAAGTAAGAGCAGCTGAAGTACACAAGGGCTTTTGCTGGAGCAGCACTTTGGCAGAGCAACTGTGTCTGTTACCAATAAAGCACTGCCGCAACATTTTCTGTTGCAGGACCACCCAGCCTTAATTCCTTTAAAGTGTGTACTTTATTCCATTTTCATGATAGCTTCAACATTTTCACAAGTTAAGTTGTGTCTATCCAGCTCTGTCATTGCCTGAATATTGTTAAATAGGGCAGGAGGAAGGAATGTAGGAAGAAAGGGGAAGGAAAGTGATAGTCTTACCTCAATCTTCAAAAAAATAAACCAGAAAACCTTCATTTTTCTAAGTAGTTCAGATTATTAACCGAAGCATTTAATTTGCATGTAAAATTGTGTAAATTAGTTCTGAATGCAGATGTTGAAGGCACATAAAGCTTGTGTAAATGTGTCTGTATCATCTAAAGTGAAAAGTGTGGTGTGAAAAATACGTTGCTTTGGCTCTCAGCACATTCATACGTATTTAATTCCAGAGATAAGGGAACAAGCTTTTACCCTCTCTTTTTATATGCCTAAACTGAGTGCCCAGCCTTCAGCTATGCCAGGGTCCCTGTTGCTTGATATCAACAGCTCATCTCAAGCTTTTCTAATTAAAAAATAGCCTTCACAAGAAAAGCCAATCCTGCATCAGGTGATTGTTATGGGCATTTATTTCAATCAGTGACTCAATTTCCTTCCTACAGCTTTTGACAAGGCAAAGGTGAAACATCTTTTTGAAATCCAGTGAGAAGGCGCTATGAAGGTATGTTAATATTTTCAGAAGTTATCTCGTGTATTCCTTGGGCACAGCATCCAGTTGTTTCAGAAATGTGTCAAACAACAAATGGAAGTATAAAACTTACCTAGATTTTAAAGTAAAACTCTGTCACAAAAATATGGTATGGTCAGGAGAGATTAAAGGTGATTGGAAATAATAGGAATTTAAATGGCTGCAGTAAAAAGCAAATAAAAATCTGTTCAGTTCCCAGAAACAGAGTTAATGCTCTTTTGGTGGCTAACTGAGTGAACCAGTAGTAATCCAGCTCAAGGTAGGCACTTTTAGCAGTCTACAGGGTTTTTTTTTCTTAATTTTTTTTTTCAGCTCATGCATGTAATGTGCTATTATGTATCTGCCTGCCTTCTAGGTGAATCCAATGAAACCTCTGTATTGATGAGTCATCTGTTTAATGACAGAACATTAGCTTTCCTATAGAACATTGTAAATCACTGCATCTACTGAGACCGGGTGTTTCATCCTCAGACAAGAAGAACTTTCCCTGTATGTACATTTCTTTCTCAGATGTAAACACATGACTTTGCAAGTAACCTGGTAACGGTTTATTGATTTCTCTGGGTACATTCTGGTGTTTTGTGTTATCTCATATTCAGGCTCTCACTGGTTCAGGCTTCTTTTAATTAATTCGGCACCATTCAGTGAAGAGTTCCAGAGGAGGAACACCATCACTATTGCCTGCTGATATTATGGTAGAAAATAACTATTTGGTTTGCTGTTACTTGTCCCTTTGGAGGTGTTGGTGCATGGATTCTACAGCCATACTTGTGAAAACCATCCTTCCCCATCATTTATAGGAAGATATATGCTTCCAATGACGACATTTGATGGTACATTCTGGCCATTTGATACCTAAAATTTCTCTTCCAGTTTAAAAGACTGAGACTCCTTCTTTTTCTGGCACCAGGGGTTTCTCTCATCTGTGATGGTAGAGGGTGATAGACCCCTGCTACAACAGATGGGTACATAATTTTTTCACTTCCGAGCAAGATTTAGCTAACATGCTTCTTTGCAGAGGATGTTTTGCCCTCCCATCCGCCGTCCTTTTCCATTAGATCATCTTCATCAAAACATCAAAAGAAAATTCAGTTACGTAATTTCTTGTTGAACACAACAGCTCCTTAGTTTGGGGTAACTAAGAGTAAGTGTTAGTAGGAGAGTCAAGTCTTAAATATATACAATCCCTTTAAATATCTCAGGAAATGTAAGTAAGTGACCAGTGATCCCATTAGCCAAGTCCTTATACTCCTTTCCTACTTTCTATTTGGCATCTGATGCAGAAATTAGGTAATGTGATGCGTTTTAGGGTTACTTACCTGTGGTGTATGCTCAAGATGGTTTTTTTTGCTGCAGCACCTCACAACTTGATTTTTGTTCCATCACTAAGTATTGAAGAAGTTCTTAAGAAAGCTTACATACCATGATGTCTAAAAATACAATTTTATGAAAAAAGATTAAAAAAGGTGTGAATTACTAGAGACACTTATTAATTTGTTTTTCCTGAATTCAAGCACTTCTTATCTTCTGAGAAGCAAGATACTTTTTTGACTTTTACATCTGTTTACTGCATCATCAGTACACTGATATTGGAATTCTGAAGTTGAATGCATAGTAGAGGGATTTTTGGTCAGACTGCTAATGCCTGTATGCTTAATTTCACTAGTTCATGAGTCTCGCTGAAATAGTTGTTAGTGCAACACATGCTTTGTAATGAGGGAAGGAAGCATTATTTGCTATAAATAGTCTGGCATCCATCTTTTCCAAAGGAAATAAAATTATGTCTCCTTCTCCTTCTCCTTCTCCTTCTCCTTCTCCTTCTCCTTCTCCTTCTCCTTCTCCTTCTCCTTCTTCAAATAAAACAGTATTTTAGGGTATACAGAACTGAAACAAATAACTTGAGGCAGGCTTAGAGTATTTTCCAAGTGGGGATATTCTGTGGTGTCTCAGGGTAGTCACACAAAATCTATTGTCATCACTGTAGACCCCTGAGCTCAGTATACCAGTGTTTATTTCCAGCAAATATGTTTTTCTGCTTCCATGAAAAAAATGCTTGTGCTGTCAAATGAAGACAATCAATTTTAACTGTAAATTAGTCAATTTGCGAGAACACTTTGTGTTCTTTACACTTCAAACACATGTTGATGGCAAAAATTATTACTTGGGATAGAATCCAATTATTTAAAAGGCTAAATTCTGTTTCCTTGACCTATTTTTAGTAAAATAAGACTCACTTCTATCTGCAGCTTTGCATATAACAAGAGTCACAAGGCACAGTACCTAATTAATAATTAAATATTATGTGTCCTGTAGCTTCAAAAAAGCAGTACAATGTTACTTTCCACTCCTATCCTTTTTCCCCATAGTGCTTTTGCTGTACAAAAACATTTTGTTGATGGAGGAAAGGACAGTCTAATCACCAAACAAGCTTATAAGTTATAGCCCCAAGGGAGTCACACAATGCAAGAGCAACTATGGTGTGCCAGACTGAAGAGCTGTTGCCTAGTGGGCCATAGCAGATCCTGAAGGAAGGAGGTATGCTTTAAAAGAACAATCCTATGTATGATGCTTCCTCCCATTTTCCAATCATATGAGGCTCAGAGATTGCTGGAGATGTGTAGTGGTGCCTTTTGTTTGCGTTTATATTTCATATTCAGTTCGCATTTTGTATCCCAGTTGGTTCGTTCCATGTACCCCCTTCCTATATCCCCCGATGATAGGTCCCCTGGTTGTTCCTCCCTCGAGGCATGTCCCTTGCCTTCCCCCCCTCGCTGGGAGGCATGTCTGTCATCTCGGGACCCAGCCTAGCTTCTAGAAAGTCCTAGGCTGGGCGTCGAGTGATTGGTTGTGTCTCCCAGAAGTCCCTCTCCTCTCCTGAGAATTGGTTCCCAGAAGTGTCTTTCATTCCTTAAGCCACTCCCTGAACCTACCCCATTGGTCCTTCCTCACCTCCTGTCCCTTGCTCCACCCTCCCTTTATAAGAGTGTGTTTGAACACTGTTCCGGGCTCTGCAGAGACAGATTTCCCAGAATGAGGTGGCCCAGTCAGGGTCCCCAATAAACTGGCTCGGCAATCCCCTCTCCGAGTCCTCTCTTCCTTCTCGCCATTGTCGCATGCCTGCTGGTGTGCTTAGCACAGGAGTGGATCCAAAGGAGCGAGGAAAAGAAGCCCACGGGATCGGCGGAGTCTGTCCTCAGACTAAGCCGTACCCGTCCTGGTGTCGGCGGGCGACAGGGAGCCGGGTCACCGGAGGGACAGCTCCGGGTGTGGACACACCCCGCGACAGAGATGGACATAACCCTCCTTGGAGTTTGCCACACTGGGCTTGTACGCTCGGCCTTTGAACCTCAGTAGTCCTTTAGCATCCACAGCATCCTTCAGCCAAAAGTGACTCTTCAGATCATTCATGCTTGACAGATTTCTACCATGCTTCCCTCAGTTCATGTCTTTCCAGGCTAATAAATCTCAGTCTACAAGCATCCCTTAGAAGAAAGGATGACTCCATCCTTGTGGTCATGCTTTCTCCTTATCTCCTCCAATTAGTGGTAATATTTGTCTAATTCATTATCACAGGTTACCTACATATATCTTTTTAAAAATTTCCATGGGATCTTTGCATTTCGATTTGAGCAGCTTCTTCAAAGTTCTGAGGTTTCCTATTACACTGTAGCTGGAGTATGTAAGCAAATGAATTCAGGCTCTGAAGCAGCAAATCTTCCATTTTGCTTTATGCCTACCTAACAAGGGGTATGTAATGCCATTACAGACAGGTGCATGTCAAGCCTGTGAGGGTGTGTTTGGTGGAGGGCAGCATTCATCCTGCAGCCTTGCTGTGTGATGCAGCTCTTACAGATGATGGGAAGCTACACTACTACCCTAAAGGGCACTGCCTGGAAGTAATACACCCTGTGCCCCCGCTCCCCCACCCTGCCTTGCCTGTGTCCCTTTCCTATGCTCTATAAGAAATTAGCCAGCTGTATCCACACTGAGAATCCCATGACAGTGAAATGTACCTCATGAGATTTAAAAATCATTTGAAAAACTAGTCTACGTGAAATCCTGAAGAAGAGCAGTAATTGTCATGAGGCCTGATGACTCTCTTTTCTGTATTCAAGAAAAGCACCTTCTGGGCTGTATGGAGAAAACTATTACTTTTATAATTCTCCCACATGGCTCTGTCTCACTGTAAAGTACCAGTATTGTCATAAAGGGACAGTTGCTGAGAAAGACATTCTTTAGGATCATCTTGTTTTACTTGCAGCAAACAAGTATTATTGGCTGAATTGCTTTAGACTTAACGGTCTAAAGAGTCTTCCCTTCAGCAAAGGGAAACTCAGCGTCTTCATTTTACAGCTTTTACTCCTAATTTATATAAGATCAGTAGAGCACCAGCAGCCTCATGTATTACCTTCAGGTGCTACTTTTCAACCTCTGTAAGGATGTAAAAAACCCAGAAGTTTTATAGTCTCTGGAAGCTGCATTTTTTTCCGTGGAGATGATAATGGTCATGGGATTGCATTTGATCCCGGAAAATAACATTTCTTAATTTCTTTGTCATCACTTCTACACCACCTAGCATGGGGCATGGTGTGGTGTACTGTTGGCACTAACTTGCTGGCCTAAATATGGGCAAAGAAAGGATGTGTGAAATGTGTGGAGAACTGAAGAGTTGTATAAACATGTATAAATGGAAGGCGACATCTTAAATGGATGAAGGTACCTCTGAACAGACAGCTCTTCTCCTAAAGAAAAATTATGGTTCAAGCCCATCTTGGTGATGTTTGATCATAGGATCTGCAGGATCCAGAACAGGTAACAGCATCTCCACAGCATCTACTACGGCTATCTACAAGCAGTGCTTGGAGTGATACCACATAGTAAATCAATGACAATTATATGCAGCAACACGTATCAGATTTCTTTTCCGAACAGTGGTTGTTCAGTCAGAGCCTTGGACTCTGCTGCTCTGAGACATGATTCACAACAGGACAAATGACCAAAAAAATAAAAGCTTATGTTTTAAAATCTTTCTTGATAGATTCTTATTACAGAGGAGATGCCTCACCTTTCAAGAGAGTTATTTTTGGAAGCAGGAATAGCTGTGTTGTGGTGTCATGCGTGGCTAGAGTCAGGCTATGGCAAATATTCAATTCTAGCTTTTCTTTGTATCCTCTGAAAATTCACTTCTTTAGTGAAGACATTAAAAATAATTTTATTCATGGATGATCCTGGTCTGCAAACAGGAGCAGCACTCAGAGCTGCTGATCAGGGCATAAAAAGCTTTAACGATGTATAACACTACTGCCTTATATTGCATTATATCTCCATACTGAAATGTTCCATTAGCCCCTGAGTCCAGATGCTGTTTTGATCTGCTGACTGTATTTAATCTCCCTTATTAGTATTAGCCTTGGTGTGCCCTAGAAATTATTTTGTCTTTGCTTTGTGTCTAGTACAAATTTACAGAAAAGGATGATGTAATTTGTGAAGGAGTTCTATGGTACTTTCAGCTCAGATTATGTAATTTTTATGATTCCTTTCTGGTATAAATGATCCACACTTGTATTTACTGAGTCTGGGTTTGTTAGCTGAGCTTTGTTCCCTAATTGCAAATATCACAGACTGCGATAAAAGTGTGTGAAAGCTTACAGAAAAACAGGGAAACCAAAAGAGGACCAAAACAATGTCAGCACACAGCATCAGTCCATGGAAGTGCCATGAACCCTCAAGGATCTTCATATCTTGTAGTCTTGGTAGCAAAGGCTGACCACTTCTTGCTCCATTTGAGTAGCACTGTACCATGTTTTAATATCTTTCAGAAATTATAAATGCTTTGTTAAAAGGGAGTTTTCATACACAACAGGAACACACAAGCTTTTGCCAGATAGGAATCCAATTTATTTCTCTTTTTATTACTATGTGTTGGGGTTTTAGGAGGTTTTCTTTTTGTGTGTGTGTGTGTGTTCTTTTCTTTTCCTCTCAAAGAATTTTTCCCCATGTTAAGGTACATTGCTGGGTACTTAAGAGAAACAAAAAAAGACCTAGCCAGCCACAAGGGAGGGGCCCAGTTGTCCCCTTTTGTCTTGGTGTTGTCTTCT
>VYZQ01048013.1:19454-35782 GCA_013400655.1 Mystacornis crossleyi | reverse complement strand
CTTGCCTGAAAGCCCCTCAATTTCAAAATTATAATAGTTTGGGAGGAAGGGGGTTACATTTTTCCATCCCAGGGTGGGAGGGGGACTCCTGCCTTCCTTAATAGACACCTGTCCAAACCAGGTCACTATGGCTCATCAAGAATACTTAAAATAATTATTTGAACTCAAAGAAGTTCATTACAACTGGGAAAGCTGAAGAACACCATGCATTCATAAAAATGTGTTCAGTTATTTCATAGTCTTTATCAAATTTTCAAGGAAACTCTGCAGCCATGTCCTAAGGGAAACTTGTGGTGAGAATAAGTAAATGAGAGGCCAAACTGCTGGAAGCTATACAGGAATCTGTGCTACCCAGTGTATTCATAAAAAACCTAGGAAAGGAGATGAGCTGTAGGATGATGACATTTTGAGTAACAAGTAGAAAAACCAAGTGTGAAGAGCTGCAAAAATATCTGAGTGATAGAGTGAGAAACTGACGTGAAATTCAGAGTAGGGAAATTTTCATAAAATGTTCCACAAGGGGAAATATCTGAGCTTTCCACATAAAATAATGGACAATGAGTAGATGATGACTTCTTCAGAGAGAGGTCTTAGGGCTATGACTGATACTGCCAAGAAAATGTCATCTCAGTGTGAAATATGGTAAAAAAAAAAGGCAAGGCAAAAGCTAACAAGGAACAGAGAACAAACCAGAGGATGTCATAGTGCTACTGAATAACAGTGTTTTCCTCATCCTTTGAATACTGTGTGTAATTTCAGTAGCATAATTCCAGAGCAAATATAAAGGAATTGGGGCAGGATAACTCAAGGATGTTAAAAGATCAGGAACTGCTTCTGTACTGGGAACTGCTTAGTAGGTGGGGATGTCTCAATCTGCAAAAGAAAGACATTTAGGTGTTATTTTAGAGATCTACACATGAAATTGTGAGCACCGGGGAGGGGTTGATTGAGTTCACTGTAGTCCAGTTCTACAATAAAGGGACTTAAAAGAGTGGGAACAAGGTTGAAAACAATGTGAAATAATTATTCAGGTAACCAATCTGTGAAACTGCTTGCCAAAGAATGCTGCCATAGTGCAGTTTTACATGGCCCAAGGGCCACTAAGGTTAACTAAACACACAGAAACATATGCAAATGCAGGAAGCACCCTGAAGGGGAAATACCTGGGGGCTGACTGAGTGTTAAAGAGAAGTGTCATATATTCTTAGCCTGTACATGTTGTTTCCCAGATATCTACTTTAAAATGGCTGTTGGAAGCAGGATAAGGAACAAGTTTTGATACGGCTCAGTGTGGATGGCCTCAAGTATGTCACTCTCTAAATAATGCCTCTAAATATGCTGGCTATGGTAAAGAGCAAGGAGGTACTTTTCTGTGTGCTCGTGACTTCAGAAATAGTACTGAAGTATGGGGAGGAATGTCTCACTATGTGTAGCTTCTTGCAATCATCTTGGTGGTGGCAACACAAAAGTTTCCTTTTTCTTGTTTGAGTTTTTAAAATAATTCTTGCAATCTGCAGTAATTTCTCTCGTCACTTCTTGTAAAGACTTCCTTGCTTGAGAGCTTTCCAAAACAATACAGCACAAGGCAGAAAAATACACTGAAAAATCACAGGGTGTGCATTGCCTCTAACATCATCATCTTGGCTATTAATCTGTATGTTTCTACTGTATAGCTGAACTTCATTTCCCGCAAGGAATATCTGCCTTTTGCTGGGGCAGGAAAGGGAGCCCCAAAGGAGAAGAGCATTGCTACAAAGAGTTGTGATCAAACAAGAGTTGTCACAAAGGGTTGTGTTTGTGAAAAAACATCTTAAGCAGTGTCTTCTACACTGATAAAATGTAGGCTTTGGAAAATTGAGATATATCTAACACAAGCCTTCCCCTCTGCAGTGGTGCTGTCAAACACCACCACCCATACATTTGCTTTCACAGACATGAATCAGACTAAACCCCAGCTTTTGCTGCCACATGCTACTGTACTGTCTTTCCACACAGAATCACAGAATGGTTTGGGTTGAAAGAGACCTTAAAGATCTCATTAAACCCCTCTGCCATGTATGGCAACACCTCCCACTAGTGCAGGTTTCTCAAAGCCCTACCTAGACTGGTCTTGAACATTTCCAGGGATGCGGCATCCAGAGCTTCTCCGGGCACTTATTAAACACAAGTGTTTTCCTCCCAGGATCTTTCATCAGTCTATATAAGTGGGCAGTTAGCCAGTCCAAGGAGTTTATCCATCAGGAAGTTAACCTTGCAAAGAAAAGTTACTATTTTCCAGTTGCATCAGTCCCAACACGTGCAAGGGTTAAGGGCAATAACAAGGAGATGGCCGGTCTGGTCTGGCATTGGTTTGTGCCTTACTCACCTCAGTGAAGGGTGGCTGAGGTAAGAGGACTGTTTTCTATACAGAAACTATTATTTATTGGTAAAGGTAAGATGATAAAGCAAAGACTGTGAAGGCTTAGTAACTTCAGTTCAGTCCGACCTTTGCCTGGCAAAACGTTATTTCAAGCATCTCTGCTGTCCTTTGGGAACACGTTTCCTATTTTCAAAGACTTTTTTTGCACAAAGTCTGGCAAAATTGTCTCCTTTAATCCTTCTCCTGGATATCTATTGTGTAACAGTGAAGGAACTTGTGAAAATAATCCTTAGAGGACTATTGCTTTTTTAATGATTGTGTTTTTCTTTCTCTTCCTATGTATAGATTTACATACTATGAGACACTGCAAAATCAACCGTTAGCACTTCTCAGTGTCTTAACCAAGAAATAAATATCTCACCTGCTCTGACCTCCAAAATCCAAGCTATCCTGTGAAAGGTGACTTTTGACTATAAATTGCAACCACATGTTGTATTAAAGAGCATGTCAAAACTGATCTCTTTGCAATTCTCATTTGTGCTAGCATCTGGAATAATTTAAATTATAAATGAAAACCTGACCTCTGTGGTTAGCCAAATCAAAAGGCCTGAAAGGCTTCATGTTTAAAGAGTCATTTGATTCCCAAACAGATCAGGAAGCTGGAGAAACCAAAATCTGACCAAATCCTTTGAAAGAAAGTAAGTAGGACAGGAAAACAAAATAAAAGGTGGGGGGGAGGGGAAGGGGGAAGTGTCGGACAAATGTGTTTACTGATCTCTAGACAACAAACGCAGACCTAAAAAAGAAAAAAGTAATGTATGCATTCTGCTAACATTGAGCAATGTACTTACCTGGTAACCATTTCAATGACATGCTGTATCTCATACAAAGTTTCCTACCAAGGACTTAATTTGAAAATTAAGCATATGTTTGATGTCTTTGACAAGAAGAGATGGGATTATTCATGATGTTTAATGTTCAGGGATAGATTTCACCAGGGTCATACCGAGGGAACATTCTCCATGAATGCAAATTCCTCATTGGACAAGCCTCTTCTACCAGGACTGCAGGTATTAGACCCCTGCTGGCAGTGCCAGCTCAAGACCCCTCACCCTGTACCAGGTGGAGAAGAGTTCAAACAGGGCCAGGCAAAAACTGCATGCAACTTGGAAGCTTTCCAATGGCTTTTCTCAGTTACATGAGTAACAATTGTTAAATATATGCAGTCAGTGCTGCGTGGAGCAATTCTGCTGAAAAATGCAATATCCTTTCCCTTGATTTAGGCAGGGGATTAATTAAAAACACATATGCATTTACCCTTCTGCCAGAACTCAAGTTGATCTAACTAGGTTGGCAATAAATTTTAACCAGTTTCCGAGGCATCAGTCTGAATTAGCACAGCATGTTGAGAGGGACAAACTTAGTTCTTTCTTTGACCAGGATGTCTTCAGATCAGGTAAAGACCTTTACCTTTAAACAAAGGCAAAGTTTACCAGATTATGTGAGTGCAGGAGGATAATGTATCAGGAAAGGCAGGCTTCTGTACTGGAGTGGGAATGGTAAATGTCAGCTCAGTATACCAAGAAAGCAGTCAGCCTTAGGAAACTCAAGCTACATTATGATGCTGAGTGGAGATTGGCTGTCTAATGTAAATCCCGGATATTTATTCTGTAACTGTTTTCTTTAAACATGTAATGAGGCAGATCCTTGCTTTGCCAGTAAGTAAGCACTGGTCCATTCTCAAATCCTCTGAATGACAGGAAAGGTCAAAATTGCTGCATAATCACTTCTCAGCCTTTCAAAATTAATAGCCTCATAGCTCACTATCAAATCAGTGATTTTTCTTTTTCTTAAGAGTGAAAAACACTGAGTGGCTATAAAGAAGGTATATTACTATGCTGCTCTATTTTGAAAGATACTCAAGTGTTCGGGAAGTAAATCACAAATTGGTGTTCTCTGATGTAAGTATAAAATCATATAACCATGTCTTTCTATGTACTAGATACAGAAGAAGTGGTTTCAGTGCCATAGGAGAGGTCTGTAAAAAACAAGTTAATGACCTCTGTAAAATTTAATATTTCTTATTGTATTCTATGAAAAAAAAATCACATGGAGACATTCTCTAAACATCTACTTCCTAGAGTATTTTTGAATAACACACTTATTTGTTTTACCAGACAGCTTGTGGAAAATTGCTAATATGGAGAATGAAGCATGGGTTTCTAGGAAAGAATAAGGAAACATGAATTCTGTTCCTGGCTTAGCTATAATTTTCCAAATGACCCTGAGCTATATTCTTAACAATCGTGCACTTCTATTTGAACACACTAGAATGTCCTTTCCCCTCACACTGTCTTTGCTTGTCTCACTCAGGAGCAAGCTGCTTGAAGCATGCCAAATCTCACCACATACTATGCAGGTCCTACGACAACGGATATCTGATTTTAATGATTACCAGATTCATTCGATGAATAACATCCAAAGTAAAGATGGAAGCATCACACAGGGAAAGAAACCAGCAGGCAATGCAGGAAAATGTTATAAAGGGAAATAAAAGTTTCAATCTTTTGGGCTTTGTGGGTGGAGGGGAAGGTAAACTGAGATGTGATGTGAAGACTGAGGATGGAGTAAGACTGTTGAAATGCATGCAAGACATAAAACACTAGACACACAATACAAGAAGACTCCATCTTATTTTTTTCCCCTTTTCTACTTGCATTTATCACACTGGAAGATGCCCCTGGGAATGCACTCCCCTCCTCCTACTACCAAACACAAGGAGATTAAAAAATATGAAATAAAATGCAGGCAGCTCCTCATAAATTTGAAGATTGCTTGGCTTATGAAGTTGCAAGAGCAACCCACGCAAGTGTATCTCCCAGTTTCCAACTATTGTAGGCTTAGGCACAAAATCACTAACATTTTCGTAGGGAATAATGCTAACCTGTAAAATTTGTCTGCAAATCACTCAAGGGTAACCTTCATTTCATTACTTTATAATCAAATCCCTTCCTAAGGGCAAATTGAGTGCAATTTTTCTTTAATCACTACCCCTTCCTTCCCCCTGCCTATGCACATGAGTACTGCTGTGAAAAATCAGAGAGGAAAAAAGTCTTCTGAGATAGCTTATCTTTAAAGGCTACAGCCAAGTCTAGAAAACTTTGTTCCCAAAATGGAAAATGTTTCTCCAAGTTTAATAATTTCAAGAATCTTTCTGTCAGTTTCATCTGCTTTTCCATTCTGGAGTGTTTAGTCTAAGTTACCATGTGAGTGTTGCTGTGGTGGGTTCCTATAATGTACTGGTGCCCTTCTCACCTGCTACATTCACCTGAGCTGGGGGGGATATTTCCTCTGATAACACCTCACAGCCCAAGGGCTTCCTCATTCGCAAAGCCAAGAGTAGTAAAATGCACCACTCCGACATTATTTATATATAAATTCAATACAGTATCTAGTGTGACACTATATGTACATATAGTCTGATGGTAACTACTATCACTACCACTACTAATGAGAGGAAATTAGATATTAAAAATCGCTTGAAAAATTCTTCAGCCTTTACTATATATGGTTTCTCAGCGTATCTAAGCCCTCAGATCCTTCCTTCTGGCTTGAACAGATCTATATGCCATCTCCTTATAAATCAGACCCGCAAAAATAAACAGGGCACAGCTTTCACTTACTGCAAGAGGGGCATGAAAGGAAAGGGGCGAAAGGTGAAGAATTGCAACAAAGCACAACTCCTTCCACTTTCTGCTATGAAGTGCAAGAGAACTGTTCACTTTTCCCTCTCCTTCCTTTCTCCCAACATACTCTCATATCCCCTGCCTCACAGACCCTGGCTTCTGGATATGAAGAGATTTTTTCCTCCTCTGGAGGAAAATTCATTGACTTAATATTTGCTTCATTCTCAAAATACTACCATGATATTGTTTCCATGAAAAAATAACACACCAGCGGTCTTTTTTTTTTAACCTGGGCACTGTAATTCAGCTGTTTCTGGATAGGTAACGATCTCAAGAAAGAAAAGAAATAGGAGTGCTGCTGTCATTTCAATAATTTTTTTACAGAAAACTTTCAGTGTGAGGTCAGAAATACCCACTGTTTTTCACTAATGCTTATCTTGACTTTGCTTGCCTAAGTGCTAAAGCTGATGATAGCATGTTGCTCTGGCAAAACACCATGGGCTGTGAGGCCATAAAAGAACCAAATAACTTCTCTTATGTATGATGAGCTACAAAACTGTCACATATAACAACATCACCTCAGCTCTGAAAAGCCTGGAATATCCTTTTATACAACACTGATTGTCTGCCTTTATAAAGCAGTGGTTATTATCGTGTTGCATCCAAACGAAAAGTTTTTTGTTGCCTAATTAAGGCAGAATAAATATACTAATGTACTAAATGAAAGGCAAATATCCATCCTATGTTCTCCTTTCCCCAGCCCTTGATTCTGCACTGAAGCTGGGGATATTTTATGAAGGTTAAACAAAATATTTGGAGTAAAGTCTGCTTTTTATAAACCCTGCCTCTGTCTAACCTTTACCTCTCAATAACATGAAGAAAAAATATACAGTACTGAATGTCTGGCGGCAGCTCCCAGCCACCGTGAGACAATTACACTGCTGCTAAATCACGTTGGCTGGAAGTTTGCAACAGTGAGATATTCTTGAATGTTTCACCTCTGTTTCCACACAGCAGTGTTTGGTGTGAGATTTTTGCTTAAATTTTCCTTTGCACAAATCTTTCCCCATTATTTATGATGGCTATCCATTTTTACAATGATGCTTTTAAAAGATGTTGGTGAACAATATTTCTGTACTTGCTGTTTCTTAATGGAAAGTTTCTGAAACTGTTCCAAAGTCCTCTTCGGTTTGCCTGCCAGTGAAAGCCTCAACCTATCTTTGCTCTCTACTCCATTTTGCTTTGTTAAATTTAGTTCTGTTTCTTGATTAGGTGCAAGTGATTGAACAAGTTTTTCCTGGACGATGTGTACTCACAAACATGTGCTTGTTGCAAGTTGAAATAAGCTACTGGATGTTTATTATCCCCCTTGTGAGCAAAAAATTCACAAATCAATGAAATAGGTGAAAACAATTCCAAAAGCAATATACTGTGAAATCCTTCCCAGGGGCCTGATATGGTAATGAAAAAATGTATTTTTTTAAAAGATATATGAAGACTGTGACTCCTGAATAGTTTTAAAATAGATAGAGAAGCATTGTTCAAGAAAATTGGCACTCTAATTCTGTCATGGACCCAGAAAAGCACTCAAGTTGATGCTCAACTTTAAGCTGATGCTAAAACAGGGCACTGATAATGGGTTGATTTTAGTTTTAAGGAGGACAGCTGTGTTTATTTCTTTTTCTCCTTAATATTGGGCAAAAGTGCCTTGAGCACCGGGTTTGATGTTTTTCTTAACCTCCTAAATAAATCTAAATAATAAAATAAATAATAACACATTAATTTGGCCAAAACCTTTTCCTTCTTTAGTTTAATAATCTGATGAGCCATTTTTTCTTGCTTTCCACTGTCCCATGTGTGCTGTGATGAAACTTATGCTTCTTAATTAATGCTTTTATGAAGTCTCTCTTTAAATTTGTGATGCTTTACCTATTAATTTCCTAGCCTTTATTTTGATAACAGGTGGCATTGCATTGCATCCCAGTATAAAAAGGATAGCTCTGGCGCTATCTGCACCCAGGAGCACTGCCTGAAAAGGGAAGCAAGGATCCACCCTCCTTCACCCCACACAAGAATGTTTGCACATGAAGACTGTTGATAGTTCCCAAAACCAAGGGGCTGCTAGTGCTTATCTGTTCTCTGCTCTGCTGTTTGCTGTGGCCCAGGGGAAGCCAGTGGTCCTGCTCAGCAACCAGGCCCTATCACACTGCCAGACTAAGACTTGTTATGGTCCAAAGACCTTCTGAGGGCTGCCCATTGCCCCCTCCTTTCTCTCCCAGTCCTGGAAATATTCCTCTATGGCCAGAGATTGTTCTGTGATAGTGAGAGGTCTGGACCAGATCCCACTTACTGTTTGACTGGATGATTTGGAGGGTCTTTTCCTGCCTAAATAAATCTATGATTCTGTGGTCAGTACTGCCAACATCCTCAACCATTCTTGACTGTCACTTTGTCCTGAAATAGGTATTACTCATTCATTTTTAAATCAGAAGCATTGAGGTCAGTGATTAAAGAAGAATGTTGCATATATGTTTGTATTTTAATCAAACATTTCTTTTGTGACTAGCAGATAACTTTCAGGTTTTCTATGCATGCATGTTTCAGAGCAATGTAAGTAAATAAAAATAGCTAAACTAGTGCAACAGTAAAAAGAATTGGGTTACCAGTTTGCTTTCTACTGGGCAAAGAAGACAAAAACCTCCAGGAGTTAAATTTTTTAAGACAAGACAAAAGTCTCTAAATGTGATTAAGCAGCAGTAGATAATTAGATTACATAAATGCTGGAAAAAATGCAGTGTACCAGTGCTTAAAGGGCTTATGGGAAGACCATTCTTGCTGTCCATATTCACCCTCAACAGATACTAAGCACAGTTATCATAGCTTGCTAGTCCTGAAGCAGCCAGTTTATTGCAGCTAAAGAACTGGCCCCAAAGCACCTTTCATTCACTCCATTTTAAGAGAGGTTTACTTGTACTCATCAGGATCAAGAAGACCTGCACCAGGGTGAGAAACAAGCCAGATCCCACACCCACTGACAGGTGTTCCAGCAACCTCCTCACCACTCTGCCTGTGAAGCAGGCAGAAGCTTCATGGAAGAAGATAGTGTAGCTCCCAGCCTTAATTTTAACCATTTAAGTATATCATCAGCTCTTAGGGGAAATACTTCAAGGGTCTTCATATGAGCCCCAGAAATACATCATTACCATGATCTGGTGGCCAACAAGACCAGTGAAGGTACAGGAATTTCAGTCAGGAAGCCCTTAGTATAAGGCTGTTGTCATATTCCTCCTGACATTAATGGTGACCTCAGTAATCCAAGCAAAATTAAGCAGTGGCAGATCAAAGTCCTGCTGCTGTCTCCACTGTCTGAGCTCACCATTCAGATGCAGAGCTACACTCAAATAAAAGCCAGATGTTGAACTGGCTCCATTTCCTGATTAGCTGAGATGTCACTTTGAGAGCTGACTGGTCCCAGTCCAGAAACTGAACCAACCTTTCCAGTGGGACATCAAGACAAATAGAATAAAAGGCACAAACCAATGCTTGGTGGTGATGAGGACAGATTATCTCTTAGAAAGTGGTCCTCTCACAGAGAGGGGGTAAAATTACTGCAGGGAAAGTAGCTGTTTGTTCCTGTGCTGCATTACATCATCCTCTGTTAAATCAAGCAATCTGCAGAGCAGACACAAGAAATGATTCTCATGGCTAATAACACTAAACACTGACAGGGTTCCATAGCAAAATATGCTGTTCCTGGTTGGAGACCAATGGGGCAAAGACAGCCTTGATTCCAATCCTGGCAAGGCTGAATTGCCTGTATATTCGTCCGAGAATTAAAATCTTGAAAAAAGTTGATAAAACCCAGAAAAAAAATCAACCCACCAATAAAAAATAATGAGTTTTTTTAAACTTTCTTTTTAATGCATGTTTTTGAAAATTTAATTTTATTTAAATTTGCAATGTTTAGATTTTTCCTAAGATTTTTCTGTTTAAAGTTTTTCTCCAGAAAGACTCGTCTCCTTTTCATCTCTTGAAGTTTGAACTTTCCAGCAAAAGAACCTATTCGACTTTTAATTCTGGAAATTTTGTTGTGATTTTCGCAACAGTAACTTTCATTCCTGTACAGTTTAGTGTGTGAATATTGTGGAAATCTGCTGTCTTGAGTTACAACTCTGTGTCTCTTGAAAAACCATCAAAAAAACCCTGATAAAATATGATTAAATCCATTTTGTCAGCTATTCTTCTGACTCCCTATCACTACTTTATACAGACAAAACTCTTCCAGCCCATATGCAGTCAGTTGGTTTAAGCTGTAGAAAAGATGTGTTGCCAGATCAAACATTTGATTTTAACACAGTCTTGCTAACACTCCTTCCTTGCACTGATTTGGTGAGAGCTCAGCTTGAGACATCCACAATAATTTTTGTCCAATAAAGAGCTGTTATCAAAATATAAAAATTCAGGATTTGTCTTATATTTTCCAAATCATACAAACATTGGTTTGGATCTATAGCATTAAGTGCAGGCTGCAATTTTAGTTTACTAACCCCCTGTCTTAACTATGCCTGGAAAATATTTTTATGTGGTTAAGACCCAGCTCTTGGATTTCAGCATTTATTTGTTTGGTTGCTTTGGAGTCAGCAGAATGAATGGATGTGCTCCTTATGTGAGAAAATCTACCTTTCACAGTTTTTTTATTCTTTGCCCCTGGCTCTCCTTTATGAGATCCTCCCGTGAAGTCTGAATTTGAATTTCGAGCTTCCCACTCCTTTCTCTGGAAACTGACTGAGCAGTAGAAGAGACTTCAGAAGGGGTGGCAAAACCTTGTACACACCCTGCTCCAGTTTCAGGACTAACAGCAAAGAAAATGCCAATTGTTCCATCAAGAAAATGCTTGTTTATAAATATTCCTTCTTTCCAGCTTGTAGGTACCATGCATGAAAGTAATTTTTAAAATATTTATTTTCAATTTTAATTCCCTTTAAATCTGTGAGCTGATTAAAAATTACTGCAGGACTCTTGACCTTCAATTCTTTAAGATTTAAATTCTTTAAAAGATCTAGAACAAACCCAGCTCCAAACTACAATGGTAAATATTAAATACTATCATAACAGGAATCATACGCCATTGATTTTCATTGTGCTGATGGCTACTCATGGAGCCAGAATTTGCCCACACTGTATTTTGACGACAGTCAGATGCAAAAAGTATGAAAAGAAAACACTGTGTCCTTTTCTGGAGAGGAGAATACTATGACAGTAGAAAGGACAGAACACCCTCATGCCTTTCTTGATATCCTCCTTTTCTGAAAAAATCTAGTTTTTAAAAATTTCACTGTGTCACTATGCTCTCTTACCCCTACCTGGCTCCTTACAGGCGAGGTTTGGCCATGCCCAGGTGAAGATGACATCTCTTAGGGTCCCAACCTGCCCCCTAGAAATTTCAGACTGGAAGATCATTTCCTGCAATGCCAAATGACAACTACTCTCTCCCATTTCCCATTTGCCCACAAACCCCCCATGGTCCAAAGGAAAAGTTAATCCCTTCAAGCTTTGGAGTTGTGATTTAACCTACCTGCCAATGCACCAACAGCATGGTGGAGAGGGGACATGTTTTATTGCTAAAGAAAGTTATTTCCACATTTTCTTCAAGTGGGAAATATATTTAAATCTCAAAAAACACCCCCCAAACCCCCCCAAAACAAAACAACCCCCAACAAAATAGAAACACACCCGAAAATAAAACAAAAAAGCAGATTTTTATAACCCATTTCTTTATATGTACACTTTTCCAGAGCAAGTGATACACACCAGAATACAAAAGAAACGATAAAGCACTGTAGTTTCTCATTTAGAATTATTTTAGCAGAAGGACCATCTGATACTGATAATAATAAAAACTTCCTATACAGTCACATAATACGCCAAGGGTTGAACATACAGTTGATTCAAAGCAGTAGTAGAAACATTTCAGTTACTCCCCAAAACTTCTGAATTGGCAGGGAATTACACAGATAATTGCAATTTTACCATGCTTATGAGCTTTTGCTTCACTAATAACAAAATGCATATTTTCATTGCTGGAATGACAAGCTGGTTAATAAAATGTTGTGAAAAATACTGGGAATGGTGTCATTGTTCAGCACCACTTAAAAGTAAAGTGTGGTATCAGCACAGAGCCAGCATAGTAATTCTGTCTCTGAAGCATTTTTTCCTCAGAATGAAAAGACAAACAAGGGTCCCATTTTAATTTAATTTATTTAAATTTAATGCAATTCAATTTAAATTTTTTATTTTCTCTTTTTTTCTATTTGTTCTTCCTTTTATTTTTTTTGCCCATCTTTAATACTTTTCAGCATGTACTCGTGAGAGAAAGAATGATGAACAAGAATCCTGATCTCCAAAGGTCCCGTGGCACTTTCCAGAACCAATATGGGCTAGGACGACTCAGCAGACTGCTGCACTAGGCCTAAGTCTGTCCTGCCTGGGAGGATCAGCACTGGTGTATATAATGCCCCCAGCTCTGTACAGCAATAGGAGAGAAGGAAGCTCTTGACCTGCAGATACCTGCAGCCCCTGCTAAGGATTGTGATGTCTGACGCAGCAGCAGGAGTCACTTTGAGCTTCACTTGCAGCACCACTTTTTTCCATGGCCTACTTCCTGATCCTTCAGGGAAAAAAAAGGGGAAAAAAAAAATTTAAATAAATGAAAAAGAACCAAGAAATTCAAGGGGCAGCTCACCAAAGGCTGACCTTCAAAGGCCCTGTGGCACACAGTGGGAATTCCTACTTATGTCCATGCACAAAATTGAGAGCATACCTGAATGTAGTACAGAATTCTCAGAGAGAATGTTTCTTCAGTATCTGTATGTTTCTCTGAAACCAAACAAATCCAAATGCCTCAAAATCAGAAAACAATCTTCTGCTTCAGGCTAATAGAGGTATTGTGAAGCTAAAACTGTCATCAGGCAACCTCACAAAATCTAGCCCTACTTCTTTCTTTCCCTGTGCTTGGTGCTCTGTGATGGTATGTGTACTACCAAGCATTTGTACTTGTTTGATTTCAGAGAATAAGTCAGAAATTAGTTAGCACTGAGTCTTTGAAAAGTTCCTTGTTGAGAAGCAGCAGTATTAATTAAGAATTAGAAAACCTCAGAGTAGATTTGGTAGCTTAAACCCAAAGCAGCTTCCCATATCAAGATATATACAGATATTGAAGAAGGGAGGCATTCTCCCTGAGAATTCTGTACTGCATTCAGGTATGTTCTCGATTTTGTGCATCAACATAAGTAGGGATTCCCACTGCATGAATGCTGGGGCTTGTGACTTTAATCTGTAGCACAGGTGTGATGATTTAATGGCCCTTCTGTTTTGTTTGTAGCCCATCCACTCACTCAGAAGCAGAGAGTAATGATCACAACCCGGGACAGTTGCAAAGCATATGTGGAAGGCTTTTCAACCCTAAGGCTCTAATCTCTTCTGTTAGTTACCACTGCCATGTGGCAAGGCTGTTACCATCCCTGACTCTGAAGCACAAACTCCTTACACATGGTTTGTGCAAACCTCTACAAGGCTGTACTGCATTGTTCTACAGGCAAGAAGATGCATCAGCCTTTACTTCCCTCTTTTATTGCTGTGCCCAAGAGAAAATTATTTGTCAATGTTCATTTATGAAATGGTAATTGAACTCTTCTTCTGGTGATTAAAGAAATGACAGATGTTGACATGTACAGCTTAAATGAAAACAAAATGCTGACCAAACCAGAGTCATGTGGCGGGACCACTGTTACCTCCTGATGCAAACTGTAGACTCCAGATGAATCCCAGATGCTCCCTGGAGTATGCACAAAGTGGACTGTGTTTATTGACCCTGCATGGTTATCTCAGCAGTATGTCCATTATAAAATGATGAAACTTGCTTTTAAGCCATTTATCAGATGAGAAAACAAACCAAAAAGCTTAGGAGTCTAGAAGGTGTCTTGATTGACAAATGAGAATTTTAATAGGAATTATATTGAAAACTCTATGAGTTTAGAATCAATCTTTTTGAAGAGGCCCTTTGTTTATTTTCTTTACTTTTTCTTTTGTTTCTGTTCACACTCTGTCAGTCTTTCTAACTAGGTTCTATCATCCCATTACAAGAAGAGTATGAAGACTCGGAGGAGGAATCCAAGCTAATATTTCTGAGACACATTAACATTTAATGTGAAATAGTCACTTTGAGGTGAATTCAATTCTATTTCAGCAAAAAATAGTTGATTCTCTAAGTTTGCATAGAAAACAAATGTGTTTTAATTTAAAAGACTATTAAAGCTGATGACTGATTTTTTCCCTATTAAAACATAGCTTTTATGGAATTACAACTTATGGAATCTAGGCACATTCTTCTGAAAAAGTCAAATTAATTGTGGGAGCTGTGGTAAATTATCTGGAAAACAGTAGTTTTGATAATACAAGTCAAAAAACTTAAGCAATGCTGGGTCAGGCCTCCTCCTGATTATGACTGGAAGAGATCTGCTGATTTACACTAGCAGGGAATGTGTTCTGTAAATTTCTCAGTTATTTTTACTAAACAGAGAAAACAGTCACTTTTTAAAAATTATTATTATTCTTTTTTATTTTTTTTCCAATTCATGTTCTACACAGATCTCCACCCATATCTTGAAAATCTGCTGGCAATCCTTAGGCTGGAGCACACACTTAGGCACCAGGAATATATTTTGGAGAGGGAAGCTTTTATAGTGGAAAGGCTGACATACTCTGAACTATTCACAGCAAATGCAGTAGAATAAGAGAAAGGGAAAACATTCAAAGAACAAAATGTATTCTTACAGAAAAGACCATGAGAAACTGCATTCCAGTTAATACTGGGTAATCCCAAGAAAAAGTGATTTAGTTTATTATTTTCTTGCCCACTGGTACTTTAAAGCTAGATGTTACTCCAATGTTTGGGGTTTTTCACAGATATCCTTTAGCGGAATGATCATCCTAACGTTTATTTTCCATGACCAGTATGCCTGGTATTTGATTCTTTCTTCCTGTTGTGGGATTTACAGTCAAGCTGTGGATTTTAACGCGGTTCATGTTCCAGGATTTCTGGATCAGACCTTGCTTCACCAGTCAGAAGACTGATAGGCTTTCTGGCTGTGCTTTATCTTATTTTGTCTTAAACTCCAAGGTGCTCATTCACCAGGTAGAAAACTACAGAACTGCAGCAGTGTCCATTTAGAGCTTGACTCAGATTTTTAAATAAAAATTTATGAAGAAGTAGTGTGCAAATGTTTGTTGGTAGCAAGAACTGAATAATACTCAGAATCAAGGATTAAACAAGAAGATTAAAAACTCTACCTTTCTGTTCATTGGCTGGTTCAAGTCATCAAGACTGTATTAAAAAGAAGGGAAAAAATGTTAAGATTTGTAGATTTACTCACTTCATCCTCTAGCATTCACATTTAGCCTGAGGAAGATAGTAAGGGCTGCAATTCTGTTTGAGTTTGAAACCAGTATTTAGAAAATAATCATTCTGTATGTTTGTATCCTTTTTTTTTGGTGATATTTTACATGTATTTTGGGATATTTTGGTTAATTTCTACAGAGATCATCAATTAAATGTTTGTTTTGAGAAATACATTTTGCATGTGCTCGCACTCCCTAGGGGGATAGTGCTATTTATGTTTCTACATTCTTTCACTTCTACGAAAGGAGTGAACTAAATACGGCAAGGGGGAAGCATGTTCCAGGCACTGTGAGTCTTAGCTAATCTGCAGCATCCAAATCATTGCAAACCCTTGGGAGTGCAACTGCCTGAGTTAAAGTCAGCCTTACACGTTTGATTCTGAAAGCAGCTTGTGGGTAAACAGCCAACTACAGCTGTGGGGAATAAAAAAAACAAAACTCCAGGAGTTTATAGGACAACTGAGTGTAGTGGTTTGATTCGCATTTTCCCCTTTTCTGTGAGATAAGAACAGGGAGGAATACAAAGCAGGCACCAAACTTAAAGAATATAATGAAGTTTATTACTACAACTAAAAGTAAAGTGGAATAAAAAGGAATTAAAGCAAATTAACCCCCCTTTTTCTCCGGCATCTCCTCCATCCACCTGCAATATAAAGACACAAACTTAAAAGCAATTCAGCCAGTTTGCCCCTCTATAACAATCTTATGTCAGTCCATTGAGTGAGAGAAGTCTCTTTTGCTCAGCTATGGAACTTTTCCACAAGAACAATCTTCTCATGGCATCCACGTCACAGCACGACCGCCATCTGGGGTGGTTTTCTGTTGAC
>VYZQ01048013.1:0-13238 GCA_013400655.1 Mystacornis crossleyi | reverse complement strand
TGCATTTTCTCCCCTTGAATTATATCTAGAAAGCTTTTGCGTTGTCCGGGAACACAGAGTATGAAAAAGTTTAAAAGAGTTTAAACTGCTAGTGTGAATTCAGCACTTAAATGCTGAAGTAGCCAGCTAAAATATCAGCATCTGTAAAGACATGTCTTTTTTGCTGTTGTTAATCCCTTTTAGAGAAGTCATTACATTATGTATCCTTCTAAAGATTTAATATAGTTCAAAAATGAATCAACACATGATGTGGAAATTAGTTCAACATCTTATGCTGCATGGAAATTTGGACTAAATGATCATAAAAGCTCTTTCTGGAATTCAAAGTTTATAAATAGCTACCTGCTTCTAGTGCGTTCTTAGAAGTGAAATTTGGCTTGTTGAGTGTGTGTGTCATCATCAGAGTAGACGGCCTATTCAGGCAGACACATATACTATCTGGCACTGATTGAATATTGGCTCAATTATTGAGCTCAAAAAGAGCTTAAAATAATGTTTTTGGCCTGCTTGAGTTTCTGTAGGAGTTAAATGACAATTACATAGGTCTGCACTTCTAGTCATTAAATCTGCCATACTGTGAGGTGTTTTCTATAGTAATAGTTGCAAAATCACATACTATAATCAAAGTATAGTATAGTATAGTATAGTATAGTATAGTATAGTATAGTATAGTATAGTATAGTATAGTAATTGGTAGAAAAGCATGACTAAAAAAATGCTGCCTATACACGTATACTTTTCTGTTAAAGACACTAAAGCAGTCTTCTCTTAAAAGCCCAGCAGTTTACTGTGGTTATAGTGTCTTAAGTATTCTGGGATTGCACACCACTCTGGAGGGGAAGAAAGCCTTGGGTGGCTTTGCTTGTTTTGCTTTCTCTTTTCCGGCCACTGGGGAAAGGATGAAGCTGATTTGATTTGTTTAAATGTTGTAAAGGTAACCAAACCATGATTAAATTTCAGAGCCATTTGTCAAGCTCTGCTCAGGCAAAAATGCAAATAAGACTGACTGCAAATTAATTTTATTCATGCTTTATCACAGTCTCAGTAAGAGAAAAGTTAAGAACAAAATAATACTTCTGGTCTTTCAGAAAACTGCAAGTATTTTCCCTCTTCTCCACCAGAAAATTGTTAAATATGGTCATTTTGAAAGAAAAGAAAATTTTTAAAAGAGATGTACAAATTTTTGTGGCTTTGCAAGTGAAGAAAACCTTTAAATTTTTTTTTCATATGTGTATTTTCCTGAAAGTGAAAGCCAGCTTTTGGTAGGACTGATGTCACCTACATCTCTCATGACTCATACTTCTGCAAATGCAGAGGTTAGTACAATTTTCCTGTTGATGTGTAGCTGCCTCCAGATTGAAGTCCTGACTCTAAAGTGCCTTTTTAGTAATGAACCACAACTGTTCTTAACACCTGTGGTTGAAACGCACCTAAACTTGGAAGAGCTTGGACTCCTGGAGCAGGAGATTATAAAGCTGCATCTAAAGTGTGCAGTACACCAGAGACTGAAACTGACTGTTAGAGGCTTAAGGTGGAGCCTAGGAAAAATCAGTTCTTCGTTAGCAGAAGGACAGGTTTTGCTGCCAAAAATTGCACAGAGCTGGAAATTCACTGGCATGTAGGATTGCCTTAGCCTTAATATTTCCACCACACTTTTCCTGTCTTTCTTTTCAGTTTCAGACCATATACTATTCCTCAATTTTGGAGAAATTTTGCTCTCTTGTGCAGATACTTGTCGTGGTTTAGCATCTCAAGAAAGATTTAAAGTTAATCACAGAGGACATTTGAAGCAGGCTCCCTGTACAAAGAGACAGGAGCAAAGATGAACTGGGCTAAAAAATTAAGTTTGTGCCTCCTCTTCATTTTCATGCAAAATGGAAAAAATAATATCCGATTGCTGACAGTAATTTCACCTCTGAAATGTACTTGGGTATTATGTAATTTTAGGACTGGGACTGTTAGTTAAAACCAATGACCTTGCTAATTGGAGAGGACGAATTTCTCCAGAGCTCTNAAATTCTGTCCCCCATTGGTCAGTTTGAATGTAGCCCGCGGGAGTTCTGTACTTAAGGGAGTGTTCACAGGACCCCTGGGGGGTTGTTCCAGACCTGTTCTGGGGGCAGGTCGCTGTCGGAGTCCCTGCTGGGCTCCGGCCATGTGCGGCCAGGGGGAATAAAATCTGAAAACATCTATCAAATATCGTCTCCTTGATTCTTCCACGGGCCAAGGCTGTCTCCCAGGGAAAGGTTGCAGCCACCCCACTGCAACAGACCCTCACTTTCAAGTACCTTTGGTAAAATCCCATGCAGATTCAACTGTTAAATCATGATGGTAATTAATTATCTAATGTTCTATTTCTAGACATTTGTAGCAGTCATGGGGAAGAAAAAGTGAATACGTTGCCTAAGTGAAACAAAGATTAGTGTACCATCAGGCTTTCTAACCATTTATCCCAAAATGCATTTAATCCTGAAGAAAATAATCTCCATTACAAATCAATACATACCTCATTAGAACAAAATGAGCAGTTGCACTAATGACTTGCATTTAATTGAAATAAGTGGGTGAAGGAAATTAACAGCTTGCTGAAGAAATATTGGATTNTAGTATAGTATAGTATAGTATAGTAATTGGTAGAAAAGCATGACTAAAAAAATGCTGCCTATACACGTATACTTTTCTGTTAAAGACACTAAAGCAGTCTTCTCTTAAAAGCCCAGCAGTTTACTGTGGTTATAGTGTCTTAAGTATTCTGGGATTGCACACCACTCTGGAGGGGAAGAAAGCCTTGGGTGGCTTTGCTTGTTTTGCTTTCTCTTTTCCGGCCACTGGGGAAAGGATGAAGCTGATTTGATTTGTTTAAATGTTGTAAAGGTAACCAAACCATGATTAAATTTCAGAGCCATTTGTCAAGCTCTGCTCAGGCAAAAATGCAAATAAGACTGACTGCAAATTAATTTTATTCATGCTTTATCACAGTCTCAGTAAGAGAAAAGTTAAGAACAAAATAATACTTCTGGTCTTTCAGAAAACTGCAAGTATTTTCCCTCTTCTCCACCAGAAAATTGTTAAATATGGTCATTTTGAAAGAAAAGAAAATTTTTAAAAGAGATGTACAAATTTTTGTGGCTTTGCAAGTGAAGAAAACCTTTAAATTTTTTTTTCATATGTGTATTTTCCTGAAAGTGAAAGCCAGCTTTTGGTAGGACTGATGTCACCTACATCTCTCATGACTCATACTTCTGCAAATGCAGAGGTTAGTACAATTTTCCTGTTGATGTGTAGCTGCCTCCAGATTGAAGTCCTGACTCTAAAGTGCCTTTTTAGTAATGAACCACAACTGTTCTTAACACCTGTGGTTGAAACGCACCTAAACTTGGAAGAGCTTGGACTCCTGGAGCAGGAGATTATAAAGCTGCATCTAAAGTGTGCAGTACACCAGAGACTGAAACTGACTGTTAGAGGCTTAAGGTGGAGCCTAGGAAAAATCAGTTCTTCGTTAGCAGAAGGACAGGTTTTGCTGCCAAAAATTGCACAGAGCTGGAAATTCACTGGCATGTAGGATTGCCTTAGCCTTAATATTTCCACCACACTTTTCCTGTCTTTCTTTTCAGTTTCAGACCATATACTATTCCTCAATTTTGGAGAAATTTTGCTCTCTTGTGCAGATACTTGTCGTGGTTTAGCATCTCAAGAAAGATTTAAAGTTAATCACAGAGGACATTTGAAGCAGGCTCCCTGTACAAAGAGACAGGAGCAAAGATGAACTGGGCTAAAAAATTAAGTTTGTGCCTCCTCTTCATTTTCATGCAAAATGGAAAAAATAATATCCGATTGCTGACAGTAATTTCACCTCTGAAATGTACTTGGGTATTATGTAATTTTAGGACTGGGACTGTTAGTTAAAACCAATGACCTTGCTAATTGGAGAGGACGAATTTCTCCAGAGCTCTGGAGTAACGGGTCCCCTCTGTGCACTATGATGGAACCAAGCCTAGGTTTTTCCGCTGAAGTTGGGATGTGTTTGGTCTGATGGGAAGCACCTGCTTCTTGCGGGCTGCTAGACACACTAGAGGTACTGGGCCAGGGAGTAGTGGGAGTTAGGGAGAAGGGCTGCTTCTCTTGGGTAGTGTTTCACTGATCAAGAATGTGCTGCTCAGCCTGCAGATGTTCCCCTGAGTCAGGGCTTCACCTTTTACATTAGGATGGAGCTCCTGGGTGAGATCTCATGTCCAGGCTCTCTTTAGGTGCAAATTTCCTGGGACGCACCAAGGATATCCTGATTTCAACTCAATCTCTTTTCAGACTGAGATTTCTTACTGTTAATGTCCAGGAGACTGCATTCCTTGTCCCTAAGTTATAAAGCCTGTGACCCAAGGTAACTAAGAAGGGAACTTAGTTTCAAACTCTTCTGTTACATACCTACATTTTGCTACAGGTTGTTGTGAATGTTTTTAGTGGCTTTGGCTGTTGGGAAGCTATTTTTGAAATACATACTAAGCATGTCACCTGTTCTCAAATAAAACTTTCAAGCCTGTTCTGTAGACCTGAAAATTACTCTGGAAAGCAACTGTGACCTGCTAAATGGAAATTACACCTCTTGGCTCTGCCTTGAAAATGGACTCATTGAGAAACAAGACAGAATGACAGTGTCTGTGTGTGCAGGCACTCCAAGGATCCCCTGGTTTCTCTTCACCCCCACGTTCTGAGCTTGTGCCAACAAGGAACTGCTTTCCCATATTTCTGCCTTTTTATGTAACGCAACATTGTGATCTATGCATGCAGACCAGCACCGCACCATGAAGTTAAAGGAGCACATTGCTCTGCACATGGGTTAGACTTCTGGGTTGAAAGAGAGTTTCTCACATCAAGCCATTTCAAATGCACCGAGGACAACTTCACAGGAATCCTCTATTTGGGCTATCTCAAAATGCTGTACAATTAGGCCTGATCCTGACNCCCCCCCTTTTTTTTTTTTAAAGGAGCTTTGGAAAACTACTTCAGGGGAAAAAAATTACAGTGTTAGGTTTACTGACTGTTCATACCAGTGTAAAATGTCAGGTTGATTGGCCATTATTGCTAAATAAGACAGGCCCAGAATTTCTGGCAGAAGTGATATATAGAGGGGTTAGATGGAAAGATTTATTTCTAGCTGTGAGAAAATCAGGGATCATGACAGAGACACAAAAAGGCAGCTGCCAAGCAAACTGTGAGATTAACTCTGCACCATCGGCTATCCCCAGCATTATCAGTGGGATTGCTCACATTGCATCTAGTTAAGTACAGCCTAGGTTTTACTTTTGTTTCTGTGGGAAATGGTAGTTGAAGTGTTATTGATCCCATAATACAGATGTCTGTCTGAGGACACTGTTGTCCTACTTCCGGGAAGTATGAAATCCAGTTTTAAGCTGGACACTAGTGGGGAATTGTGATGCAAGCGCATTTTAAAATATTTTAGCACCTATGATCCACAAAGTTACTAGTAAAAGAGTTCGTTGGACATTGTCAAGCAAAGAATTGCATTTTAGAAGTTTTCCCTTAAGTAACATTTATCCCACAGTAAATAATCCACTATAAAACAAATATTTATGTGGCAAAAAACCCCAGTCATTAAATATATTAAATACATTTCCTAAAGATCATCTCTCAACTTAAATATTATTTTTAAAAAGCTTTTTCTCTAAATCAGCTCACAAAAATTGCTCATTTTCACTTCCTCTCAGTGGTACAGGTTATACAAGCTTTGTGAGCAGGAAGTTTTTGAGTTTTCTGTCTGATAGACTTAACTGAAACGTACCTCATAAAGACATGATCTATCAGCAGATGTGCTTCTCTGTTAAAGGCCTGTTTTACATCCCAAGCTCACTCATTGGCCTTGCAGTTGTGCAATTGTTTACATCTATGTGGATGTGTGCAAAGTGTTGATTAACAGGAACAGCTCATTCTGGCACTCTGCATGTTGATGCAGCTACTGTATGCTCCAATTCTTAGCAAGGTTAAAGTGGTGGATAATTAGAATACTGAAATTAAAATGTTTACAGTTGGACTCAGTGATCTTGAAACTCTTTTGCAACCTAAATGATTCTATAGTTCTGTGATTCTATAGTCCATAAACTGGAACAAGGTTTGGTGCTGCATTCCCAGCCCAATCCCACTCTTTTGCCTCACTTCCCACCTGTGCCATACTCCATATCACAGAGGGGATGCACAGCACAAGCTGTTTGTGGCCATCTTGCTATGGATGTAGTGAAAGTTGAAGTCACTTCTCTGCTACTAATCCATAACCACGGAGCTACTGCCTGTCACTCACCTCTCTACCCATCAGGGCAGACATTTGCTCTCAGTTTCAGGGAATACTGACACACCTAGCAGCAGCTGTACTGGATGTGTATCTAATATAGGGAGATGGAATAAGAGCCACCTAGGAAAACACCAGAGAGCCTTCATGGATGGAGAAGATCCCATGTGTGCAACCTGATTTCAGGCAGGCTAACTTGGTAAATGAGGTTGAAAGCAGGGAAAGCAAGGGTAGTCCACACAGGTTACCACCCATGCACCCTCCTCTCCAACACTGCCATGCTAACTCCTTAATAGATGTGGTTTGCAGACCCCTTTGAAGTAGACAAGTGTCGCTGTTGAGGCGGACACAACACAGACCAACTCCAGGAACAGGTTTCAAGCAAAACGTTCTTTATTCAAACTCCAGAGACATTTCATAGACTTTGCTATGTCTATCATTCATGTCACTCAACTACTGGCTGCTTAACTACCTCAATAGGTTCACTAGCCATCATTTAGCTACAATACGCTATTCTTAGTTATGGGTAACATAAGCATCCTAAGCATTTAGAAAACACCAGCTACAGCTCTGCTGTTTTGGTTTCTTGCTTCTGTTAACACTAAGTTTCTCATGGATACAAACAAATTGTTCTAACATAAGTGTTGGAGCCAGACAGGCTTGCTGACCTGATGTTAATTCCCACAGTTCCCCCTTTCTGTTTTTCAACCAGAAAGGCAGTGTTTATGGTCCTCTGCAGCGCCCTTTGCAGAAAGGACAACAAACACAGCACAAGGAGTAAAATAACAAAGATGACAATCACAATAAGACATCCCATCTTCTGGAGATCTTTGACCCATTTAGCAAGTTGCCAATCACCAAACAGAGCATTGAACCAATCGGATTCATTCTCTTCCCTCAACTTTGAAATACCTATTTGTAATTCTTTAATACCAGCAAACACCGATTTAGAGTGGTCAGAAAGATTCATGCAGCACATGCCATCGAATTCTTCACAGCCATGTCCATGTGCCAACAGCAAAAAGTCAATGGCTGCTCGATTTTGCAGGGTAGCATGTCTAATAGAATCTACATCAGTTAACAATCCTGACAAAGTACGCGAAGTGGCATCACTTTGCCTAGCAAGCCAGCAACTTAACTTATTTAACAATGCCAATGCTTTCCCAGCAGCTACTCCTGGGACAAAAAGAGAAGTTAAAACACGTTTGCCCAAACTCCAGAAATCAGGAGTGTCATCGCAGTCTTTTGCAAAATCACAATGTCACAAAAAATGTTACAAATTGCATGTGTGTGCTTTACAAGCATAGTTAAATTTGGAGCAAGCAGTCAGGCGGCCAATAGTACATTGTCTGCCAACCGCACGTGAGGGTACTGCAGGCCATGCATGGTCCCCACAGATTAAGAACACTCCTCGAGGTAATTTGCGTGGAGTGTGGTCTGAGGCAGCTTGGAAGTATGTAACAATATCTTAATTTAAAACTGTCCAATTGCACCAGGCTGAAGCATTTCGAAATACAGGATTTGCGGGTGACACGTCTTGAGCACAGGGACAACATGGATTTCTCCAGCACCAAGTTTGTGTGTCATTGAAAAAGACACATGCTGGTGCCCTTTCTGACCCCACAGTATCTATTTCTTGTGGCTCAAGGGCAACGGGGAGTGTAACATCCCATGTGTCAATGTCTTGAAGACACTTTTTCATAGTACTACGACAGGCAACTTTTGGACTGTGGCCGCTGTCCTCCTGAACTATTACAGAAAGTTCAACTGGTACTCCAACCAAACATGTGTGAAAGGGCAATTGTGGTGTTCTGAATGACACACACAAAGACAACTGGTTCAGGGTACTGGCAAGGGTCTCACACATGTTGTCCTCTGACTTCGGTGGTAGCATGGTAAGCCCTTGCTCCATCTCATCCCAAAGCAGGACCATCCACCAAATGGCCCACACTGCCATCATCTTCTTGATGCTGGCCGTTGGCTTCATGATGCCTTTGACGTTGCAGATCAGGGCAAACACACCTCATAGGTACCCAACGCACACCAGTATCTGTGGAAACAGAAGCATACCCGTGCCCCCAAGTGACAGGGTCCCACAGGCCTTCCTACTTGTTAGTAAGTAAATTTCATACCCATACTTTCACTTGGGGTAGGTGCGTTTCACCTGTAGACTGCAACGAGAAAAAAATTATTGAAGAGAACAGGATTGTTAGAATTTGGTGGCACTGTAAGGCGGTTGATTGTGTATAAAGCTTTTGCCAACTAGTTCTGTGGGGTTTCTCCACTCATTCCTCCTTTCTGTTTTTCTAAAACACGTTTCAAAAGACCATGAGCACACTCAATAATAGCTTGACCAGTGGGAGAATGGGGGATCCCAAATTTATGTGTCACACTCCATATTTGCAAGAACTGCCGTGTCTTCTCAGAGACGTAGGCAGGACCATCATCAGTTTTCACGGAGGAACGTAGCCCAAAACAGCAAAAGCCAGCTGCCAATGTGTGATGGCATCACTACTCTTCTCTCCTGCATGTGCAGATGCCCATGTGGCAAAGGAGAAATTATCAATAGAAATATGCATGTACTTAAGGCCACCAAACTCAGCAATGTGCGTAACATTTGTCTGCCAAATTTGCAAGGCCTGTAGGCCTCTGGGGTTAACACCTGCTGGTAAAGGTGTGGGGAACCCCTGACAGTCAGGATAGGAATTAACGATGTCATGAGCCCGAGCAGGTGTTAACAGAAATTGCCTCTGCAAAGTACGCGCACTCTGATGGAAAAAGTCGTGTGATGCTTTGGCTTGTGCTATTTTATTAGGTTGAGGTGCCATCCATGCTGGGTTGGCCAGCTTATCAGCTCTGGCATTACTTTCCACTATAAATCTTGGTAAAGTGGTGTGACTTCTAATGTGTAAAATGTCATAGGGATGGCTTTGGTTATGAATAGCACACCACAAAGTTTCCAATACCTAAGAGAGCAGCCTTATTAGCTTCCTTTAACAATGAGCAATCAAGGCGCTGTGCAATGTCTGCAACATAAGCAGAATCAGTAACAAGGTTCAATGGTACATGAGAGAAGTACTGGAATGCCGTGGCCACGGTCCTGACTCATGGCCTTCCATCATCTGCCACTCAGACTCGTCCTTTCAGGTGACAGTCACCTTTCCCATTTTTCCTAATCCATTAGTGAAGACTGCGAGTCCTTGCAATGGCACATGGCTATTTTTTGGCCCTAAGGACAAACTGGTTGTTTTTGCCAATTTCAGCGATTTGTGGCTGGGCAGATGGTAAGCAATCTGCCCTGGAAAGTTTTGCAGTGCACTCTGCAGAGGAGCACTGTTCACAAAACACCATTCGAAATATTCTTGTTGAACGGGAAGTACGATTTTTACAGAGTCTCTGGCCATCAATTGCAGGCACCTTCGGCAGCATCTGATAATCAATTGGGTAACCCGCTCAAACAGTGTAGGTGCCGTTTTCTTCGGCTGGTGAGGCAAAAAGACCCATTCCAAAACATGCAAGGGATCAGGCCATTGTTCACTCCACTGTCCAATGGTACCAACGGTATAGGATGGACCAATGGTCCAATGGTATAGGATGGAGATCTGGAATGACAACAAAAACAACAATATCAATTGAAAGATCCACTCGATATACCTGACGGGTGGAAACAGCATGTTGAACCTCGTCTAATGCCTGCCATGCTTCAGGAGCCAAGGTTCGTGGTGAATTCAGACCTGGGTCTCCTTTCAGTGTATCAGACAATGGAGACAGTCATGCTGCAGTCAGGCCTAAATAAGGCCGCCAACAATTGACGGTACCTAACAATTTCTGAGCATCGTTCAGAGTCTTAATTGAATTTCTGAACTGCACTTCTTGATGTTGTATGGTTCACTCAAGAATTTTGACTCCTAAATACTTCCAAGGACGGTGTTGCTGCACCTTCTCCGGGGCCACTTGCAGCCTGTATGACTGCAATGCAGCAAGCAACTGAGGTTGTATTGTCAGTAGTTCCCCCTTGGCCAGTGTTGCTACCAATGTATCATCCATATAGTGATAGCAAAACACACCAGGAAACTGTTCACGAACAACAGACAAGTCCTGTGCCATGTACCATTGGCAAATGGTCGGGCTAGTTTTCATATCTTGTCGCAACACCTTCCATTGAAATTGTTTCACAGGTTCAGCATTGTTAACTGAGGGCACTGGGAAAGCAAACTTTGTTACATCTTTGGGGTGCAATGGAATGGTGAAAAAACAATCCTTCAAATCAATAATCAAAATGTCCCACCCTGTAGGTATCAGTGTGGGTGAAGGCATTCTAGGTTGCAACGCACCCATGCTCTCCATTACAGCATTAATTCGATGGAGATTGAGGAGCAACCTCCATTTCCCTGATCACTTTTTGATAACAAAAAACAGGTGTGTTGCAGGGACTTGTAAGCAGTTCAGTGTGTCCCTGCTGTAATTACTCTTGAGTTAATTCATGAAGGGCAATTAATTTCTCTTCTAATAGGGGCCATTGGTTTTCCCAGATAGGCCGTTCTGTAAGCCACGGCAAAGGCAATGTAGGGTAGTGTGCACCCTTCCGCACAGTGCCCCCTATCAAAAATCCGTGCCAATTCTCAGCCCCCAGGCTGCTAACACATCCCTCCCCCAGAGATTCCGTGGTGCTGTGGTAACAAAAGGTCTAATTGTGGCTACTTGCCCTTCCTCATTCTTGACCAATACAGGTTGCTTACTCAAATAACTTTGAGCCATTCCCCCCAGCCCTGCAATGGCCAACCCCACAGATGTTAAAGACCATGTAGGAGGCCACGCAGAGAGGGAAATGACAGGTACACGTCAGCACCCATATCAATCAAACCTTGGAGCTGGATGTGTGATGGACTGGCATCAGGCAGAGTCAGGGTATAGGTCATGTGTGGCCTTCATCCAGTAATATCTTTGGCCCAAAAGACCTGTGGAGCCCCAGTGGATCTAAAATCTCTGTTTCTATGAATCCACTAATCTGTCCTGAGGACACATGTCTTAAAAGGCACAAGTTGAACAATGCGAGTCTTTTCTGGTACAGTGATCGGGGTGTGGGTGTGGAAACCATAGCACAAATTTGGCCTGTATAATCAGCATCAATGATTCCAGGGTGCACAAATATCCCCTGTAAGGTGGCACTAGACCTCCCCACAAGCAATGCACTCAGTCTGTGGCCTAAAGGCCCATGTGCATCTCAGGGAACTTTGTACACCTGGTTAGAGTCCAAAGTCGTTGTTGCAGTGGAAACATCCACACTGGTGGCCCCCTTGGTGCTTCCATTAAGCTGTTCGAATAAGCCTGTGCTGGTAACATTCCATGGGGAAGTGCTTGTGTCTATGCTCTCTTCCCCTTCGTGCTCTTTTTCCAGTTGCCCAACCCACTCAGAGGCTGACCATTAACATGAAACTTAGATTTGCAATGTTTTGCATAATGACCAGGATTTCTGCACCGATTACATATATTTCCAACTCCCTTTTGCTTAAGTTTCTTTTTGCAACTCACCTTTAAGTGTCCCTGCTGCCCACATGCATAACATTTCTGCAATGACTGCAAAAGGGCAGTCAAAGCGGACATTTTGTGTTCTGCTGTCCCAGCTTTAGAACATGCAGTGGCCATAACAGCTAGGGAGGGATCTCCCGGTAGCACTTCAATAATTTTCCTGCAATCCTCATTTGCATTGTCTCTAACCAGTTGTTTGCAAAGGAGCTACCTTAAATTTTCGTCATCGACTTGTTTCTCCAGGGCCGTGGCAACCGTTTCTATGAATGGTAAAAAAGGCTCTTTCACGCCCTGCCATATCGTAACATATCATGGTTTATGGGACACCAGCTCCATTGTTTTTATCAATGCTGACATGCCAGTGTGCTGACACTGCTCCAGAACGAGGGGACCCCACAGAGCCTGTACCTGAGGGTTAGCAAACGCCTGAGTGCCTATTAGAGCATCCACTCCCACAGCTTGTAGTAAGTCTTGCAGGGGGAGCCGCATATTTTCCAATGCAGCTCTCTCCGCAAGTTGGCTCCAGGTGGTTTGAAAAACATTAAGCTGTACCGGTTGGATTAACACTTGGGCCAGGTGTGCAATATCATAGGGTGCAAAGAGATCGGTATTGATGGCCTGAATTAACTGCATCACCTCTCAAGAACTGACTCCATACTGAGCCACCTTGGATTGTAAATCCTGCACCACCTTCCATGCAATAACCTGCTGGTCATCATTTTGGCCTGAGTTCGGGGCTGCCTTAAAAACCAGGTATGCCAATTGTTCATCCCCCTCTCTGGCCATCTCCTCGACAGCTAATTCACCACCAGATTAAGGCAGTCCTATTTTCTCAACCAATTCCCAGTCCCCAACCTCCGCAGCCTTTCGTCACACATGATTCCAAAACTGAAGAGGATGTCTGAGTCGTATAGTCACCTGACAAGGGGATAATGTTCAAGGCTGTCTTGGATTCAATCTATTCAAAGGACGGCGGCCACAGCACGGCCATCCATGCTGGCACTCAGCTCTTGCACCCACAGCAGACTCCTCTGTGTCACTCTTGCTCTCAGGGCTACAAGGCCACGGCGGGTAGAATTCCTTTTCCTTCAGTGGACGAACTGCCTCCATGTCCAGAGGACGTGTNCCCCAGGTCCAGAGGACGTGGGGGTGGCGGAGCAGAGGGCACAGCCGGAGGCTTGCACTTGTGATCTTCCAAAGCAACCTCAGCCAGCTGCTCAGCTGGGGAGGAGTACATGGGTTTAACATAGTTTTTTGGAGACAGGTATGAGGAGGACCCACAGGAATTCTCTTTTACTTCTGCCTTAGCAAGGCTGGGTGTACTTTTCAGCTCACCAGAGCAGGCACCTGGGGTCTCCTTCCCCTCTGTTTCTCCCATCAGCACATCACCCTCTACATCAGCCACCAGCTC
>VYZQ01048011.1:17366-64042 GCA_013400655.1 Mystacornis crossleyi | reverse complement strand
TGTGATTCATAGTTTTGTGTTACTCTCCCTACCTGTTCTAATTTGAATTAACCATCTGTTTTAACCCTTTTCCACTGCAAAAAAATACTGAGCTTTACTACTAATAAACCTCAGTTGATCCTATTTTGCTCATTTATATCTCACAGGCATTATTGCTGCCTTCAGGTCTCCACTTAGCTTAATCAAGAAAGCATTCCTTCTGATTTTTGTAATTTCCTCTCAGGCATGAGCACAGCAATGCCACCTCGAATCCTCTGCCAAATCTAAGATTTAGGGCATCGGTGACAATCCAGAAAAAAACACAGAGGCACCCTCTGATGAGGCACTGATCATCCTATAGTTGGCAGAACGGGCAGCAGCTTCCTTTATACCGAGGGAGCCAAGCACTGCCACTGATAGGATCTTTGGTGGGAATATCTAAGAGTTTACAACCTCATTATTCTACAATTTCACAGCACTAAACACAAAGGGAGACTCTTAAATTATGTAGGCTCTTTTACCTCAGCTGTTAGACTCTTTTTTTATTTTAAGGCATATTCATAGAGCAGCAAAGAAGCCTAGAGTGTTAAACACACTTTGCAGGTTTTTCTGGTACACTGAGAGAAAAAAGAAGAGTATTTTAATTTGTTAGCAGCCCAGAAGGTGGCAAACATTCAGCTATTGCTAAACCCCTGGTAGGTAATTTCAGCATATCATGATAATCACTATAACCACAAATACTTCAGGAGTTTCAAATGCCTGAAGATAGAGTAGATGTCAACTCTTTTTCCAAGCTTGCAGAGCTTATTCATAACAAGTCAGCCCTTATGAACTGGAACCATTCAAAAGAAAGCCAACAAGGGTATTTTTAGGGGCAAATACTCCCAGGCATGAAACAGAATAATAAGCTTTAAAGGTTCATAGTCAAACCCACACATACCAATGGCCAGCACAGGGAAACACACAGTTTCCAGCATTCCATTTAACCAGGAGTAAAATTTCTTTCCAGCTACGTCAAATGGGACGTTTCCAAACATTTCAACCAACATTAACATCTATAACCACTGCGTGGTTTTTATAAATAAAAATAATTATCTCGGTGCATGACTAGCACATACATAGCCCAAGTATCTATGAGCACTAGCTCTGAAGAAGTTTAAGTTTAAGCATATAAATTCACCACTGGTTACAAGAAAAATCCCGAGGAAGCTCTTAAACACACAAAATCTTAAGCCAAATACACCAGTTAAGCAAACACCTGGCAATATAAATGAAAAATATTCCGTTGCTCAAAGTTAGGAGGAGATTTCAAAAACTCATATGTCACAGGAATCTACTATTGCAGAGTCCAAATTTTTTTTATCCAGAGCGTTTCATCTGGGCCTTGCTTTGGTTAGTTGGAGTGTTTTTTTTGGGTAGGGTTTTTTTTAGTGGTTTGTTTTGTTGGTTTTTATGTGGTTAGAAGGGGGCAGGGGACAATGGCAATGCAAACAGTGGCCAGATTTGATTCACCCATACTACACAGGGCATCAACTTCCACTTTCTGAGGCTGGAAATCTTATATTGCTAGTGGATTCTCAGCAAATCCTTCAGAATGCAACAAAAGCCCTGTGTTCAGCACTTCAAAATGCACACCAGGTCCCGTCCTCCAAGGGAATCACTCACAGGCCTAGAACAATCCCAGCGGCAGGTTTAGCAGCTGTTCAGAGTGACTATTTGTGTTTGGGTGAGTAGGTGTTTTAATGTTTTGAACACCCCTGCAATAACTGGGCTCCATATTGCCGATGTCAGCAGAAACTCCGGGAGATACTGGAGCACACCCAGGGGATAAGGAGCACACAGTCTCTGAGGGACCCAGAGCTCATTTCACATAAATGCCTCCCCAGGCGGGGTAGCTGCTGCTTTTGATGTCTTACCTTGCAAGATATGCATACGCTTTCACTTTGATCTCCAGGAACACTCACTCACTGGCTTTCGTACCTTCACAGGTATGTAACTGAACAAGAGCATTGGTCTCATCTTGCCCAAGGCATTTTTCTTTTAATATGTCCCTGATAGCGATTACCAAGCATGAGGCTGCGGCTTAATAAGCAGAAAGCAAATTTTATGCTGCGTTTTGTTAATTATTATTATAACAAATTCTTTCACGGGCATTCCAAAACTACTTCAGTAGGAGAAGGCCAATAAGTTTGCCTGATTCTCATGTTTCACTAAAGCAACAAATGTTGGAACTAACCAGTTTTGCCACGGTTTATTTTTGGATGCAGAAAGTGCTCTAAATAATTATGGCAAACTGAGATGCATTTACAGCAGCCATGCAAATTCCTAGACTCCATATAACAGATGAGGAAGAAATACAAGGGGTTTAAAATTGTACAATTTCTGCTTTGCCTTGGAAAACTTGCTGTCACCCTGCTTCAGGCTATCAGCAATAACATTTCATTACCCAAAGCACATCATCCTTGTCAGCTAAGTAACACAGATGAAGGAATTCCTTCAACATTCTATCAACAGTATTCCTCAGTCTTTAAGATTTCTGCGCCCAGAGAGAGTTATGAGCTTAACCAGACACATCAAGGTACATTGAGTCTTGACAAAAAAATAAATTGAGAGAAATTTTCATTTCTTAAGTAATTTAAGACACTACTACAACTGAAACTTTGATGAAATCCTCCACTGTTATTGTGGGAATTACCTTTCAGAAAGTCTATTCTTAGTATTTTGCAATTCTTTGTTCTCTAAGCAACCTTTATTAAAACATGTACAAAAATCTCTGACTCTGAAAGTACTTTTATTGACTAAACACCTGAAGAAATTAGAGGAAAAGTATTTGTTCTTCTGAAAAGGATTTATCATCCTGCTAGAAGACAAAAAGCCTTTAGGTAATATCTTGGGTTAACCAGATATGAGAAAAAGATTCGATTTAATTGTGAAAGCTGCTGTTATTTCTACTGCATGCTAAAAAACCACGTATAATTCTGAAAGCCTGTTTTTTTCAGTCGTATCAGCTGTTCTGATACAAGGTACTACCTCTTCCTAAGCCTTGACCTACCCACATTTTTTGACTGCCAGATCTACAGTAAACCATCACCAAGAACATGAGTCCAAACAGCAACTTCTCCGATTCCCTTTCAACGAGACCAACAAGACAACAATTTCCCAACCACAAATCAGAAGCTGATAACAATATCTGTGTTGTAATAAAAAATACCAACCTTGAGAGGAAGCAAGTTACTACTTGTATTGTATTTCCAGCATGAGCTTAACTTTCAGCGCTGGGACTGGAAGTCTCCATGAACAGTATTGAAATAGCAACTTAATAAAAAAAGCTTAACAGATGAAGTAACCTGCATTGAATTGCTCCATAGACAGTCTGAGCATAGCAACCAGACAAGGTTAGAGCAGTAAATCTACTACCAGGCAACTACAGACTCTAGATTCACATTTTTCAGTAAGAAACCATAGCAAAGGCAGTGACAATTCCAAAAGAAAACAAAGCCTTCTAGAGTCAGAAATCTGATAGAGAAAAAAGTGTTTCATTTCATTAAGACAATGAAATTTCTGTCAACAGCAATGGCAAGAGCTTTGAAGTTCATTTATCAATGTTTAATTAAGTACAGTTCTCATCAGCTCAACAACTTTAACAACTAAAAGAGTTTTAGTTTCAATAGATATACAGCAAGCAAAAAACAGCTTTCACAGTCAGTTTTTCAGCTAGGTCCCACAGCCAGCCACTTCACCCTTTCCTAAATGCCTTTCAAGAAAAAGATGGCTTTGCACCACAGTTCAAAGGTAAATAAATGTGAGCTATTTTGGAGTGCAAGGGAACAAACTCAAGAGCTTACCCTACCACACTGTCACTTCTGTGCCACAGCCAAGTTTAAATACATTCACTACTTTCAGCTGTGGCAGTAAAACATAGCAAAGTGGCTTTTAACAAACTGCAAGCTGCCTTCAAAAACAAACAAAAGTCTTATTTTGTCAAAAATCTTGAAAAACCTCTAACAAGAGTGTAAGTGACAGCATCTATAGTAACAAAACAACTTCCAAATTGATTAAGAGTTTTTACATCCTGTGACCTGAAGCATGAAGCACTCGGCTGACATTCCAGAGGCACCATATCTTTTCTAATCAAATCACACAAAACACATTGTGATAGCTGTTTAACCCTATCGAGAAAGTTTAAGACTAAAATTCAAGGCTGCAATCTTCAGAAACAAAACAACCAATTCAGAACATATAGATGGGTTTTAGACTAATATCAGTCAAATTTACTTTGGAAAGATGACTCCAAACCAGATGTACTGTGGAATGGTTTGGGTTGGAAGGGATCTTAAAGATCGTCTCATTCCAACCCCCTGTCATGGGCAGGGACACCTTCCACTATCCCAGCTTGCTCAGAGCCCCATCCAGCCTGGCCTTGGACACTCCCAGGGATACACGGGCAGCCACAGCTTCTCTGGGCAACCTGTGCCAGGGCCTCCCCACCCTCACAGGAAACAATTTCTTCCTCATATCCAGTCTAATCCTGCTCTCTGTCAGTGTGAAGCCATTGCCCCTTGTCCTGTCACTCCAGGCNGATGGAGCCACTCCACTGGAAAAGGCCACAAGGTTGGTCACACAAGATTTGCCCTTGGCTGTCTCAAATCACCTCCCTGTCCACTTTGTGCCTTATTTATCAGAGCTTCTGGGAGGGTCTGTCCCATGATCTTCCCAGGCACAGAGGTGAGTTTGACAGCTCAGTAGTTCCCAGGGTCCTCCTTCCTACCCCTTTTAAAGGCAGGTACAATGTTTCTTTCCTGTCACCCAGAGTTCCACCTGACTGCCATGACTTTCCAAGTATCATTTTAACAGCAAAGCACAGTCTTTGTGGTTATACATCAAAAATGAGAAACCATAGAAAACCCTGTAAGGAAACCAACTGATTGCTACACAGAAGTCTAATATTTCCTTATCCAAGGATAAAGAAAGGTATGCTCATGCATTATACATTAGCCTACTCACATTGCTTATGAAACAGACTGCAGTCCTGACCTTTTGGAAGGAATACACAGAAAAGTCCAAAGAAACAGACCTAAGTAGTAGTGTTTACAAAATGATGTGAAGTAAGTCGCCGATAGCACGAACACAAATCAGCCACCTATAATAAGCATCAAATACGTTTAAGCAAACCTTCGTGAAGGCCCTAATTTAAGGTAATTGCCATTTCTGATCATCTTTTATTGGATTTAATTCTTGGAGTTCAAATTTGTCCAAACATAATTATCCTAGTTTACAGAATTTTCCTTCTAATTCACTCAGCTTTTATGCTTCCAGACATGATTATTTGATGGAAGACAACAGCTTGGTACAGAACAGCCAGCCAGAAATCACGTTCTGCTGCCAAGTATACGATGCCCAACACACATCAAAATATCCCCTTTCATCCAGAATTCTTTTTTCCTGACTTGCCTCCTTATTTTATCTTGAAACACTTCTAGCAAAGAAGCCTGCTCAGGAAGTTGCCTCAGCATAAAACAAACCACACAGTAAAACTGAGGTTGGAAGGGCCCTCCGGAGATCAGGTAGCCCAATCCCCTGCTCAAAGCAGGTGTGATAGCTCAGACTGCTCAGGATCACAGCCACCTGAGAGACACCTCCAAGAGCAGAGCTCCCACAGCCTCTCTGCAGTCATCCTGCAGAGTACCCCTACAACAAAAGGGGTCAAGGCTTAGAATACACTGATTTTAAAAGAACTTCTTTTTAAATAAGACAGACATATTTAACACAATAGTAAATACATCTCCTCACAAAACCATACCTATCTACTCAACAAGAACCTCACTAGCCTTAGGTCTTTTAGAAAATATATTGAAAAACCATGGGAGAACTGCATCAAAACGTAATATGCTGTCACCACAAATGGCAGTTTCATGGTGTAGAAAAGCTTACATTTAAAAGGAAATACAGTATCAAGGCACCAAAATCAAGCTGTCTTACAAAGGCCTCTGGTAACAGAAATAGTCAGACAGGTTCCCCTGAGCTGTTTTCATGTTTGCCATAGTTCAAACTCCAAAGAGCTCCCTCTAAAATGGCAGAAGTTTGTCCTATTGAATACAGCTAATTTGGACAGTGTACTTGCCTCCAATTGTGTCAGTACTGACAGTGTCAAACCTTTCTTTTTATTCAAAGAAAAATACTTGTTTTTGTAAAAGTATTTCTGGCTTATGAAGTTTCCTTTCTTTAGACCTTAAATCATCACAGCATCTGAAAGCCTGTGTCAGATTGGGGCAGCACAAATTACTGATATTATGCAGTACTTTATATTGTCCTTCTGCATGTATGCTTTTACACTGAGATAAGCATAACTTTTCTCAAAAAAGTTTATACTTATATCCAAACAGGAGACAAGCAGTACATTTACACACTATCTTACACATTTGTAATTTATGTACACTTACAGTGGCCTGGAATAGTTACTTTAAAATCATCAATGTCAACTCTAAAAGCTACTCACCGTGCCCATCCCTGACAATAAAAATTGACAAAGGTTCAATTCTGAATTCCATACCCTACCCGAAAGGGTGATCCTCAAGTTTGTGCCCATTAAAGCCCTCAGCAGAACTAGGTCAAAATCCAAAAGGTAATTTCTATGCTGAAGGCTATTTCTGCAGATCACAATAACCAGTGGTGCCTTGTATTGCAGCTCTCTCCCCAGTTTACAAAGCCCAAAAATCAGATTTTCTAGAGTAAGAGTAAAAAATAAAATCAAAATATTGAATAAAACATTTGGATTACCTCCCAGAAGCTATCACTAGAAACTTCTACTCCAACGGAATCATCATATGATCCAGACATTGCTATGTATGAAGAGCTTGTAAGTACTCAGAGCTTAAACACCTTCAGAATCTGTAAAAACAGAAAAAAAAACTTTATGAGCATTATTAATGAAGTGGAATTATGAAGTTATGAGAAAAAAATTATGTTAGGCAACTTCATTCAATATTTTGATATCTAGAGGTGCCAAATAAAAATAAGCAGTAACCACAGAGGGTATTTTGGAACAGAAAACTTCTACCACACAAAGTCCGTGGCTCTTATCATGACATTGGTTGTCCAGAAAACACTCAATGCATCTGCTTATATCACATTTCACTAGACTCTTGAGTTTATTTAATGATAAAATTTCCTATTACAACCAAAAGAAAAGATTGAGCAGCGAGATGCTTACTCATTAACTACTCCACTTCCAAAGCATTCCTACGAGCCAATCAAGTGACCTTTGCTTCTACACCAATAACCTGCACTGATTCCTATTCCTTTTCCACTGGAAATCTATGTTACACAATGAAACCCACTGGAAATATTTAAGGCCGAAAGTTGTTGATTTAAAGAAAAATAAATGTCTTCTTGTCATTGTTCTATGTTAGCAAAACAAACAAACAGAAAACCCATCAGCTCTGAATTCTCAGCTTTATTAGAAGTAAGTAATTACTTTAACAATTCAGGCATTTTCACTTTTATAGACACAGCTGCAAGGAAGAAAAATATAATCTATCCTCATAGAAGCAGATGACTTTATAAATCACCGGGTATGAAAAAGGTTAGGCTTACCCTAAGCTGACATGTAAGATTAACATCAAAAACATTACAGAAGAAAGAAAAATCCAGGCACTTGCATCCACAAATGCAGTCTGTGGGCTGGAGACCAAGACGTAGGAGAGAGAGGAAACAGCTGCTTCCCAAAACACACACACAGATCCTGGTCCGACCCCTACAGATACCTCACCAGGTTCTCCTGTTTGGGTGTCTCCTACCACGTTTATCCCTAACTACTACCAGGGATATATACAGGTGAACAGATTTTACCACCTCTTGTGGGACGAATACTTTTATCAGCAGACTGTAAGTTGAAGCTCCCTCTCTTTTTTGCCCTATCAATCTCGCTTCCCTTAATGTACCACGGCCCCTTCAAAAGGGGGCAGAAAACGTCTCCAAACCTGACCTTGCTGCCGCAGTGGTTATGACAAGCTGCTGAGAGAAATGGCATTGAAAGCCTCCCAGGCAAGGAGAATTCAACACTAAATTAGCATTTCTTGGATACACTGACAGTAACGGTGCCATAAGGGTAGGCTCTTGTTTATAACAAAACCCAGCTACTGAAACAAAACAGTTCTTTGGACGTTGCAGCACAAACATAACAAAATTACTCTGCCTGGGAAGACAAGCTGTTTCTCCTTATCAGTTTTTCATTCAATTCATTTACATAATGCAAGTCACAAAAAGCTTACATAACCTTAACGCTGAATATGGAACTAAAAACCACAACAGGAACATCAATTGTTAGAATTTTATTTTTAAAAGACAGCTGAAATTTAAGAAGAGTTCTGCAAAATGGCAAACTAGAAAGGAAAATCATCTAGAGGCAAATTATTTTTACATGTTAGTGTAACAACCTTCAAACTATTTTATTAGTAATTACCAAAAAAGCAGCTTTTCCACCTGTGCTTTTACTGAGCCAAGAGGGAAAAGTTAAACCACTATTCAATTGTCAGTTTCTCTAGCAGCACACCTTTACCTGGAATGTGTTCTTTCCAGATAAATTTTGTCCCTTGCAATTTTTACAATACATTAAGATAAGCAAAGATCACGTTTCTAAGTGTTTATATTTTCTCATGTCCTTTTTTAGACAGCTACAAGCTGTCTAAGGAGGAAATCAAAGTGCAATAAGCTTGCAACTAGCTGGCCCAATTAATAAGAATAGTTTAAAATTAAACAGCCGGGCACACCATGCGGAACAAGGGAGGAATGAGGTTCCGAAGGTCAGGAAGGGTTAGGGCAGCTTTCCTCCACTACACCAAGACCTTTCAACCAAAGTGTTCACTGCCATTTGGAAGAGATCTGGCAGGCAGCTGCAGAGTTCAGCATCTTAGTAAAAGAAACCCTGAAGTATAAACCTAAAGGAAAGTTTCAGCAAGTCATCCACCCCGCTCTCCCACACCACACAAGCTGTATTTTAACCCTTCGATTACAGATAGAAAAGACAATGAAAGCGTTCTGAAATAATAATACGGTGTCCACTTAGTTTAAGCTCTTTTGTTAAAGGTATGTCGTTCCTGCAAATTTACTCTGAAAAGTCAAATGGAAAAACTGAAAAGCTCAAACACAGGAACATTTTCTTAAATGAGGGAACAGGTTGTGGTGACTGGGTTTTTAAAAAAACCCTTTTATTCCTCCTCAACTAGAACTACATAATACACAGAGTTATCCTTTTTTTCCATAGAAGCCTGAAAAAGATCAGCACTCAGGAAATACTGATGGAATTAAGGTTTTAATATGCCAAATACTATGCTGTGAGAAAGTATGAGCAAGCGTATTTAGGGAAATATTGTGAAGTCATAGCAACAACTGGTACTGAAAAACACTATTTTTACAGCCCTACTTAAAAATAAACTGTATACTGAGATAGGAACATTAAGTGGTGTGAGTCATGCTACCCTCACAAAATAGAATTATTACAGCAGCCAGGCCTTTAGCACATTTTTTGTCAGGGTTTGGTCCTCCCATCCTCCAAGTGAATTTGCAGAGGTTTCACAAGTAAAGTTCATTGCACTCTCTTTTTGTTTTGCAGGGTCTCCCACTTCACTATAAGAGTAAACCCATGAACAACTATGGCTGTCACGTAAAATCTGGAACATTTAGACAGATACCACAAGAAAGGTGTGAGTTCTGCACAGATTCTCCACAAATGATCATCTGCATCTCCCAGAGCTGGGGCTTCTTTGGTCAGCTGGATTGCAGCAGAACCAGTAACTCCATAGGAAAGCACAGTTCCTATATTCCCACAACAGTCTGGCCTCATTCACTCTTTTTCTTCCCACTCCACAACTCCAGGCCCATCTCTTTAGCACCTTTTTCTTGTCCCCCAGCTGCTAATAAGCAAGCAGTAGCACGGTGCTGCAGCCACCAAAAAAAGCAGCACAGCCAAAGCCTTACCAGTTCAGAGCCCCTGCTGCCTTTTGTCACAAGCACACTTTAGCCACGAGAGCTTATATAGGCTAAAAATAAACCACAAAGTCCAACTGCAAAAAGTAACTCCATACTGAGCAGTACATACTGTAATAGCCACGGAAATGAGGCAAACAAACAAGGCTCCAGTTTCTTGGCCCTGGCTTTTAAGCAATTCTTGTAAATTAGGATACATTGATCTTTGACACAAGGAAACAGACCAATAAATAAATTTTTTTTAAAGGTTCCGCTTAGGGAACATTCTAGCCATGCTTTATGCTAAAGGCCTTGAATTTCTTCCTCACTGCTAGTGCCCTACTGTGTGAAAAGAACTGCTGTAAACATCCTGAAGGCTTAACACACCAGGATTTTAGAAAACATTAACTAATAATGAGCAAGCAGACTTTCAGATACCACACACAAAACCGTCTGAACACAATATGCAGCCTCTGCTCTCAAGAAGTTGGTTTTGATATTATTACTTTGAAAGCAATTTGCAAAATTCCTTGCTTTGTTCATGCTGGAATACTTGATTTTTGCTTTCTGTGCAACAAATGCAGACCATTAAGAAGCTAAAATAATCCAGTGAATCCCAAAATTTCTCTTAAAGCATTTTTCAACAGGAAGATGGAGAAAAGCTTTTAAAGAAATCCTTCAGTTAAACCCCCTCAGGCTTGTAATAACAAATAACTTTGATGAACTCTTACTGTGAAACAGGTAGGGTTGTGGAAAGTGAGTTTTTAACAGTCTGATCTCTTTTGGAATATTATGTTTATTTTGAAAATATATTTCACTATAATAAAAAAGATAGCATTAAAAAAAATCTATTTACAGTCCCATGTACGATGGGCTTTACAGCACGGCAATCACGACACTGTGGCCCTCAGTGACAAACCAGTCCACAAGAGAGAAACATCTCAGAATCACAGAGTGACATGTGATTCACTCCAAGCATGATCAGCACTGGTTGTTCAGGGCTTTTATACAGATGGAGTTTGAAAACCACCAGGGATGGAGATGGCACAACCACTCTTTGCAGCCCATTGTCCTCAAGATGAGATAGAGAAGAAAGAAATAAATCCATATTTAGAAACCCAAATGGTGTTGCCATGCATTGTCTCCAAGGACTCCATAGGTGTAAGCTGAGACAGAGACAGTCTACCAGCCTCCAGAAGAGAAAAGCACCTGGTCACATTATCTTTTAAACTTATTTTTGGAATGACAGGATTTGTCACCATGGATCTGACTCATCATGATTCCAAGTTTCATGACTAAGGAGTGAATGACTTATGTGTAAGGCCATGACTCAACTTCAGTTAGCTGCTCCTAAGAACTTTCAGCTATAGTATTTTTCCTTATTATTCACTGAAGTCTGAGGTTTTCTTCCACACAGAATAGGAAGGAAACAAGACTCCATTGTACAGAAACAAATACCATCTATGCTTTAAGTGCAAGTTACTCTGGTTTGCTACCAAGTGTACCTGCCATGAACATGCTCAATCTCATATTCTCTGGTTAAATAAAGGAATTTAGATATTACTTTGTTTTCTATTTTGTTCAAAGTACTTGCTCTGTAAGAGTTTCTAGTTTCTGCAGGGTTGAAATCTGTTTACTGTTGACACAGAAAAACAGTGAAATAACTTCTTTAGCAATATTGTGAAATCATGTAAAAAAGCTGTTAAGAATCACAGCTACTGACACGGCAAAGTCCATAAATTAATATGAAAAGTAAATACAGGAAAAATGAATGCTTTGGTTTACACATTCAAGTGACACCACCAAATTCCAGCCCCTGGGTGCGGGGAAGAAATGCATCAAACCATGATTAATCACTGCTACTCAGAGCTGTGAAGTCTTCTAATTGCAATCAGTAGACATGAGTGCATTTTATTAACAGAAGTTAGGCCTTAGATTTTTAAAGGTAGAGTCTCAAATTGATGACTTGGGCCTAGTTCTTCTTCTTCAACCCATAAAATAGGAAGAATAGGACCCTCTTCCATGGGGATTTAAGATAATCCCTTAGTCTCCATCAAGAAAACAACTACAGCAACAAACATCAGAGAAAAGTCCAGAAAAGGAAATTGAATCACTGCTTCTTTGGGAATTCAGCCTCTATGTTATAGTTGGCAGAGCCATGCACCAAATGATTTTTGGAAAGAAGTTGACAGCAACCTATTTGGTGAACCGTGAGCACTAAAGGAAGGAATCTAGGAAATGCACGCTGTTACAGACTGTGCAAGCTTATTTCCTACCAGGCCCACTCCTCTGAGACTGGGAACAGTGTTTGCTCCTAGATTTTCTAGTTTGGATACCTGAATAACTTGCCACCTAGACATTTTTCAGTTAGCAAATGACATAAAATGACACGAAATAACAAAAAGCTATTAGTTCATAGCAGTCGTTCATAACCTTGAGTAACGAGACTCTTTGCACTTCTGTTAATTAAGGAAACCCCCGAGTTGAAGGTTGCCTGGACCACAACAGTCTCCTTGGTATTGGATTGTATTCACCCATGCCCATGTTTGTTAAATGCTGCGTGTGAAACCACTGAAAGTAGCACTCATTTACTGCCCAAAATATACAAGCCATGAACACACATTCAAGCCATAGTTTCAGCACACATCAGAAGATTACTAAAGAGATTAAACTTCTGTGATAATTACCACCTGCAAAAAAATCCCACACAACTCCAGTGAGGACAGTCTCTAAAATTAAACTCTTCAGGCACATTAACACCATGTGATGCAATCTTACGGCGTATAAATTTCACAATGCATAATAAAAGGAACAAGAACGGTCATTTTGGTCATTACAGTCTGATTATTTTATTAAATAAATGAATCTTAAAATTAGTGACCAAGCAATTTTAATAACATGCAGCACAGTACACCTCCAACATGAGGCAAAGACCCAACATTGTCAATAAAAATATTAGGCTGCACATTTTGTTTCCTACATGTGCAAACAGTACCCCACTCCCACACTCTAAAGCAGACTGGCAGAGCCCTGGAGTTGGCAGCTCTTATCTCCTGCCCTCTTTCCCCATAATTAGTGGCCAGATTTGCTGGGTAGAGGTGCTCCTGTTCCACATGCTGGTTTTTTGCACATTCACGACCTAACCATCCCTGTGAGTTCCTACACGCTGCCAGCACAGCCTCCCTCTGCATTTTTCCACCTAACCAGGAGACACCTTAAATAGCAGAACACTGACTTTGGGGGAAAATTATTTTTTATTCCCAGCTTGACAAGCCAATGTGTGTAGGTGTATCATTTTAATCGTGCGATTTTTGTTCTAATCAGGGAAGCTAGTAATTGCCTTCAGAGGCTTTGCAGAGGTTTCTATTTCAAGTTAAATAGACGTTGACCACAGAAATTATTAACACTGCAAAATACATGCTTTAAATGGCATAGATATACCAGCTAAGGATGCAAAGTTGATGAAGTGGTGTGGGGAGCTTTAAAATATATGCAAACATTTAAAACAAACCTTAACATTTTCAGACTACACTTTTTTTTTTATCTGGAGTTATGAGGGAAAAATCCACATTACCATTTTCTTCACTGCAGGAGAAAAAAGTGCACATAAAATTTGATTTTGAGTAAATTTTGCCAGAAAACCAGCTGAAGAACTCAGGATTATTTGTCAGTTAAAATAACATTAAAAATACTCTTTCATTTTTCAAATCAGAGGTTTTCTACTGTTTAGGATAGAGTGATTAAACTGATAAAGTGGAGGAAGAACTTTAATCACTCTTTTCAAATGTTCACTTTCGTAATGCCTGTGACATCACACTAATTCATATGTCCTGTCAAAGTCTCCCCAAATGAAATAAACCTTAATATCTTGGCATCCTTCCTAAAAAAATAAAATTGAGATTAATACACTTTTAGATTTGTTTGAAAAAAAAAGCATGAAGGGGGCAAAAGACCACACATCTTCAACTTGCAAATTACACTTTGTAAGCATTTAGTTAGCAAGAAATCTTTAAGTGTCCAGATACTTCAAAAATAAATATTTGACCCTTTACCTAGTAGAATTAGATGGCTTGTTATATATACTCATAATGAAAATTTATTTTTGTAAAATGTCAAGGGAAATATCTAAAGCATATACACTTACTATTTAGTTTAAGTAGAATTTTACAAGAGTGCAAAAACAAGGACAGTCCAGAGAAGCGATACTGATGGATTCTCCAGGAGAGAAACCATGAAACAGCATTTACAGCCGCACTGACAAAGCAGTTGCAGAGAGAAGTGACATGTACACAACTGTTCTAAAATGGCATAATTAAGAAGCAAAATAGAACATTGCGAGAAGCACTGCCTCAGACATCAAAACTTACTCACGTGACCACCCCGCATGAACACTGCTCTGCTTCAGAACAGAAACCACACAAAAGGACATCAATAAAAAGCAGTACAATAACCATTCTAGAAACAGATGTATGTTGTGGACAGCAGGCTGTATGAGCCCAGAACCATCAGTTCAAACATGATAAACGCACTCTTTTACATTCAAACAAGCCCTGCGAAATATCACACTCGGCCAAAAACACTTTTGTGACACAGCAGAGTACGTTTTGGTAGGAAAAAGCAACTATGACAGTTGCTTGGAAAGTCATTCCCCAATCTGTTTACAAACTATTTACCTGAAAGGCCATGCCTTAATTCACTTGCACTTTTTCCAGCTATGGAGCTGGGCAGCATAACTGCACAGATAACCACAGAGCCTGCACAGCACTGCCTGGCCTCCATTTCCACAAACACAATTCTCCCATCAGCGTGTACTTCAGCACTTCCTGTGGGCTGATGAAAACCTTGTAGCTCACGCTAATGTCTTTTTCCCCCCCTTCACACTGCAGCACTCAAAATAACACAGGGTTTTCAGTCATAATACGGTTTAGTATATAAGCTGAATATTTGGTGTACTATAACCCTTAGGAAAGGCCATGGGTAGCCCATTTTAAAGGAAGGTATTTTTAATCATAAAATTGGCTTCAGTGGAGGAGAGTGTTTTTAAATACCTCAGTGAAACACGTAGGCACACTTTGCAGATGCGTCACTTAGGAAACAGATGTGTTGTTTCGCTGTCTCACAGGCAAAAGCTGTATTTTTCCACCTCAGGAAATACATGGCTGTTATATTAATTAATGAAATACTGACGTGCATTGAACAAAAGTGGATCTAAACCCTTAAATTAAAGTGAAACAGGGCAGTCTTCCTGAATCTGAAGGTTGCCCTGAAGAGCTACTGTTCTTTACTTCAGGAGAGAACCAATTCAAGTACCTCATTTGAAGCAAATTCAGCCTGGTCTTCAACACATACTTGTTTCCAAAGTTTTTCTTGCCTAAATCACTGTTAGAAGTTAAATCTGTGCATTCACAACATGTCAACATACCTTACCTTCTGCTTATTCTAGAGAGATACAGATGACTATGCTTGGCAAAAACTAGGAAGGCAGATTGGGGCAGAGGAAGCTGCATGGGTGAACCCAGGAAAATCTGTGCACTCTTCAAGCATTAGTGAATTTTTCTGTCACTTTTTGGAGATATAAATATAAGGAAAAGGGGAAGTGATGATTTCCTTACCATGGATAGAGAGAAAGCGCAAAGAATAACAGACCTTCCTACAGAGTGTCTCAGAAGGACACTGCTGAAGGTGACAGAGAAGACCCCCAGAGCCAGTAAAATAACAGACCACAATGTGCTCATCGATATTGTACTTGATACAAACAGCACAGAGACATCACATTTCCACACAGAACTCCTTGGAGCTGAATGAGTTGTTCTCTAGTAAGCAAACCCAGCAATTTTCTAGGATAGCTCCTCAACACAAGCACCCCTATAACACCAGAAATTATTTGCTAGTGTAGCTTTTGCTCAAGGGACAGCCAAAGCTAGCAAAGAACTGTACCCCAGGATTTGTACCCTAAAGCAGAAATTAAATGGTCACTTCCGTAATTTTTTGCTTAGATCAAAGCTGTGAAAAGACTCTAAACAGTAGCTTCCATAATTACCAATTCTTTCTGCAGTCATTATCCCCTCACTGTCATAGCCCTGCTGACAAAAAGTGGGTCAAATCATCATGCAACATTCCTCGACTCTCAAAATACATTAAAGGGTAGTTTAGTGTTTGGGGAAAACAACTGCAATGCAAAAACTGCTAAGGAAGACAGCCTTACAACTTAAAAACAATGTTTTCAGCTGTGGTAGTCATCAGATTATGCCCCATTTCATCAGTTTCACTTCTGGAACTGATACCAAATGTACAGACCTCTCCAGAATACAATTCATGAACGTAGAAAGAATCAAGCACAGGCACATTTAACTTCAACTATCTTTCTTTACAGTAAGTTAAATAAGTAATTATTCATTTAGGAACAATAAAAGATCTGTTCAAGTGCTTCAAAATCAATGCTATACTGTAACAGTACAAAAGAGCATGTGACTGTATTTCATATTTAAGATTAAATAAGATTAATTCAGGTTTTAAAGCAAACTGAACGCAGCTTTTAAAGAACTACTATGAGAATTTAAATTGTTTGCTTGTATTAAAGTTGGAGAGAAGGTTACTCAATACTTAGTTTCATTAACACGGTCACTGAAAAAAGAAACTCTTGAATTCTATTTAAACAGATTTTCAGCTCAGTGAATCTGAGGTAAACTTCAGCCAGGACTTCTCATGTTTCTAGGCAATTTAATTTTCTGGTCCTGAAATGACCAGAAGGTCAGAAGACCTCTACTTACAACTTAGTAATCGAGACAACATGAGCTGCTAAGTTAGTAGAATTAAACATTCCCTAAAAACATGTAATTATTTTTTGCAATAAATATAACAAACTGGCTCCTTACCATGTACTAAACTCATTGGTCTAAGCTACCTGGATTCTTAAATATTAGGATCAGAGATCATATTTTATGGCCTTCCCTGTACACGTAATTTGACAAGCAAAGACAGAAGTGGGGCGGGGTTGTTGGTTTTGGTTTGTTTAGGGTTTTTTTAAACATATACAGTACACTTAAACCTACTTCAACCCTAATGCAACTGAAAAATCAAGAGTTTTCAGTGTGGAAAACAGGGTGCTGCTTTAAAAGAGATCCAGGTTTGGCAAGAGAGGAGGTGAATGTTTTTCTTTGGTTCGCAAAGGTTTCATTAATCTTATTAAGGGTTTAGAAAAGAAAGCACAGCAGAGCAGCCAGTCTTCCTCACGATTTTCAGCGATCCGGATACATATTATGTGACTTTACACAGCTCTCAAACACACAAATCACTCAAATGTAGAATCCCCAAACATAATAATGTGAAATGAATGCTTAAATTTGGTCAACTAACCTCAGAAAGAGTAGTCTTTTCTACCCTGCTCCCGCTTTTCAGGAAAAGGAAAGCTTTCTATGCCGTTTTAAATTAATGCTTGACCAAAGTACAAGTAGGTCAGCCATCTACTCTGCAACCTAAATCGGACTGAAGTTCAAGGAAAGTGGGACAAGAGGCCCCATTAGCTGACAGTTCTTGCGCTCACCATCACCACTGTTTTTGCAGTTAATAAAGCTGTGCCATCACTGTGGAGCACTGAAACAGCAGCATGTAACCTGCATATGGGGAACAATCAGAAGACAGAACAATGAAAGGTAGATAATCCCACCCAAGTTCAATTCAGTGCTCTCTCAAGATCAAAGTCTGAAAATCCCTACTGCTGAGAATTCAAGCATGCAAGACTAGTATCAAATAGGACCAAAGTTGATCACGGTATTGAAACAAAGTCTTTGTAAAAGCAGAATTACACAACTGCCTGTTTTCATCATATATACTGCTGAGTAACTTCAGCATTTTAAATGGTTATACCATTCTCAAAATCAGAAACAATTCCTTCTAAAGGTACAATAATTTACCTTTTTTCTTTCTGATTTAACTTAATTCATATGTCAGTGACCTCTACAGTCACAAAATACCAGTATGACAGCTGTAACAGCTGAGAAAAGCAGGCACAAATAGCTTCAGAATAAAGTGATCAAATTTCTTAAGCTATTTAGTTTACTGCAAATCATTCTACACATGATCATCAAACTGAAAAACTGCCTTATGTTAGACTCGAAAAAGCTGGAAGTCATTATATTCAAGTACAACATCATTTTTAAATGAAGATAGAATTCAACTGGTATTTTTGCATGACGCACAATAACATGAAGTAATCTGAACAGGATAAAGTTAGTATCATGTAATAAAATCATTCTGGAATCACAATATCGAACTTGCACACAGTCAGAAGGAACAGCTTGAGCGAGGTTTCTAACACGTCCTTTGTGCATGAACCACATATACACTGGTCTATATGCACACAAACATCTAAACACGGCCACGAGAGTTAAAGCCAGAGCCACGCTCAACACACTGAGATTTTCAGCCATTTTATAAGAGGCACTACCAGGGTCCACCTCCAAGGGGGATTTTACTACCTAACAAGTGACCCCGTGCTTCTGAATGCGGCCTGAATGTCTCGCTAGATTGCATCCCACGCTGGTCTCCCAAGGTTTGTGTTGGAGCTGAGAGCTGGGATAGCCCCGCTCTGCCGGCCGGGGGTGTGACAGTGAAGGCAGGCAGAGCTGCAGCACCACACTGCGGGCAGGGCTCTGTGCCCCTGCTCCCAGCAATGGCTCAGCCGCGGCTCCAGAGCAGCTCGTGGTTCCGGAAACAGTCACCTGTCCACACAGGACTGCCTTTAGAAAGCCTATCTCCATATGGCTCGTCAGTTAAGAGGCTGAGCAGCAAAGGACTCAAAAAAAGGATTAAATGGTTCAACAGCTGAAACAGCTGCATGATGAAAGCTCCAATTATGCAGAAATACCTTCAAAGTTTAACTGAAAATAAGATTTCTATTTCCGCAAGAATAAGAAAACCAAGTGATGTGCTTACCCAATGAAAAATAAATTTCACATTTAACTATCTTTATCATATGGTAGAATAAAATAGGTATGTAAGATTTTGAAATTCTGCAGAAAAAAAATCAGACAATGAAGAAAATATGACAAATTGCATATCAAAAGATATTATTTATACCATTTTACAATCAACACATATGATACTTTTCATAATCACGCGCTAACATCACAGTTCAAGTCAAGAGCGTTTCAGGAGAGAACACCGGTACAGACATTTTTCATTTCTGATTCTGAAGACTTAAAGCCTTAATATAAACATTACTGGAAAAATTAGGCCCACCTCGAGAAAATCTCCAAAACCCACAAAGCTAATGTCAGCTCTAGTAATAAGCAGTACCCATGGTAACTCCTCAGTCATTTTAAGCTTTCTGGAGAAGGCCAGAAGTTTCTCTAACCCACAAGGAGAATCCCTCCAGCGCCTCCAGCTCAGTAACACTTGTTCCTAATAAAAGCAGCTCAACAGCTGAAGAGTCAGGGTCACGAGGAACCTTCACACAATCACATCAGGTCTCAGACCACAGCTGTTTCAAAGTTGTTTTGTCCTTACTTCTAAAGCTTAAGGGTACAGAGCACATAAAAGAACAAGTTTCAAAAATATTTTTAAAATATACTTTGGAGTATTTACTAAGGTTATCTCAGAACGGGCAAAGTCGTGTTTTAGACGTATGTGTAATTTAAAAGAGAACACTAAAAGCACAAAAGAGATGGTGAGTCCAGCTGAAAGGTTTTTCCTGTCGTTAAGTATGATTAATCTGTGGTACAAGCATCTGAAGGGTGGGTACACACACAAATCCTCCTACAGCAGTTTCTTTCCTTTTGTGTTTAACTTAAAATTCAGTGTATACTGAAAAAACTTGTACAACTGTCCATATCTGAAAGATAAAATAGCTGCCTCACAGAGACAAAATATCTAGTTGATGCATCAGTCACCCAAAATTATGAAAACAGATAATACATATTAAAAAGTTATATTTTACCACACCTAAAAAACAGCATTAGTAAAGAATGTGCTGTATAGAGTATTCAAGTGCTTAATAACCTGGATTCATTAGACAACATGCATTTATTCTCTACCTTATGAAACTGAAAATGAAATGTCCCAACTCTTGGCACATTCCAACAAATTGCCTACCTTTTCCTCAAATGAAGAATTTGTAAATTCAGTATATTTCATAGGAAGAGAAAACACTTTATTACCTACTTTATATTTGTCATTCTATCTTAAAAAGCCTGGAGCCGTAGTTCCAGCTGAAAATGCCAATTTCAAACCAAAGAAGGCTAAAGGTTATTGATCTTGTCATGGCCCAGTGACACTTTAGCATTGGAAATTCTGCTCATTTGAGTCTGATAATTGATGATCTAGTTAACTGTGACAGAGGACAGTCTACCAGACTTTGTTTTCATCAGGAAAAAAAATCCATTACTTCTCAGCTCCACAGAAGATAAACGTTAGATCTGTTTGCATTTTTAATGCCAGATTTTAATTGGGAAGCCAACACAAGAACTAATTAAATTCGGAAAAGGTGAGGATTCTAGAGAGGGTCACGGGATCCTGAAAGCAAGTCCTGGGAGCAGATGAGGCTGGACTACACAACATCTCTTCAAAGAGTGTTCAACAGCCACACTTGGCTACAGCGATCAGATCCCATAAGAAATCCTTCAGCTGAGTATTTGTCGAGTTGTAACGATCACAGAACCCTGCAACAGCCTGACCTCTCCAGGCCAACCTTGCACGGCAAAGGGAGCCTTGCTGAGATTATCTAACACCCTGGCCAGCCACAGCTTGAAAGTCTTCAGTGATGGGGACTCTACAATCAATTATCTCCCAATTCACAAGGCATCATTCAACTTCTGAAAGACAAAAACTAGAGTGCCATTCTCACGGCCAGTTACAGTTCATTTGCTTCTTTACCTTCTGCACACACACAGCTGAAGTCCATTTTTCTTTTTTTCTTATGCTGAAGTACAAGGCTACACAGTTGAGTCTTGCAGCCAAAACCATTCACTAATCCTTTAACTATAAATTCCAATATCTGAAGAAAAATTTCATGGTACTGGTACAACACGAAGTTTACACTATACTTAATTCATGTAATGACACAGGTTTGTCACTGTGGTCCATTTTGCACGATATAAATTGCAGATATTCAATTAACTAAGCTTGAAAAAACACTTATTTGGTACACACGTACTCAACAACTAGTTTTTGTTCTGGGCATGGTACCTCCTGGTATAACTATCTGCTCCTTATCATGTGAACATATTTTTATGGTAACATCCACCGGCAGGAGATAAAGCTCTAAATCCAAACTACATCAGACTTGCATTTCTACCACTGGCACCTAAAACTCCTTTCAAAGGAAAGCAACTATTCTTTCCGAAATATTTGTTTGTCTATTCTTATTGCTACACAAATTGAAGAATTCTAATGACACCAAACCAGTCCAGCCAACATTTTGTTAGAACTAACATCCACCTGCAGTTCAGCTTTAAGAGCTTTTTGTAGAAGGAGATACAGTAGTTCCCACACAAATCTTCTGTTGGTCTTCATTCTGAGCCTCTCAATAAAGATGCCTGGTACTAACTGGAACAATTCAGAACTGCTGCATAAGTATTATGTAATATCAGAAGAGTCCTAAGGTTTTTTCAAAGTTCTCCCTGGATGTTTGTATGTGAACTACATCCCTATAGTGTTCACCAAATAAAGAAGTTTCTAAAGAAAGCCTTTTCAACCTAAAAATAGTGCAGAAATAAAGAAGGCCATTTGAACAGGTTTAGTACTGGCTCATAGCTGTGACTAAGTCCTACCCAAATTAACACTGAAATTACTAACTCCTCCATGGCTCAAATTGACAGACAATCAAAAAGCATCACCACTGTCCATTTTCTGTATGTGAACTACATGAAAGTCCATGGAAGACAGCACCAACATAGGCTGAAAAAAGATCCTCCTAATGTCACTGATACAAAGTAATCAGGACACAATGACATAGAAAGGGCTCTTTTAACTATGCAAAAGCTTCTGGCTCAAGGGATCCAGCACATCCAAGTACAAAGCCAGCACTTCTGCCTCTAAGATAAAGGCACTGAAAGCTTATTCAAATTAAAAAAAACCACACCAAAATCATATTTTACAGTCCTCTAGTTAGGGCATTTCAACAGTAATATTCCAGAATATATTCAATGATTTCAGGATCTGGAGGCAAGTTACTACTGTAAGGCTTATTCAGCTTAACACGGATAACCAGTAATTCTGCATCAAGTTCTGAATTCTAGACAAAACCAGAAGAAATCAAATAACAAATTGTTAAATAAATTTTCAAATACCTAACTTCTTGCTTGAATATTTAAGTTTCAGCAGGCTAGCTTTAGATAAAACCCCAAGCTGTTGCATTTTCATTTTATGCATTTGACATAGATACGCCAGATCCCTACTTGTACTTGTCTTTCACCTGAGATGATGGGGGGTTTTTTTCCGCCTTAGGACAGAAATACAACTGGGAAACAAGATATAAAAATGTCTTTTTAAGCTTATATAGTTGGACTTCCAGCAGCCCTTTCAGTATTCACGGCTACATAAATTCTAATGTAAAAGCCTAGGTGCAATATGCTACTCTTTGCACATTCCAGTAATTCTCATGAGCCGCTTCAGCTGCATAACTGGAGAAAGTAGCTCAAATTTAATTCATTCTGGGAAGCAATGCAGAGATTCCTGGAGGATTGCAACAACAGTTGACAAAGCAATTTAACAAGAGCTGTAAGCTCTACACCGCTTATTTCTCCCCATTTGCAGGGTTGAACTCCACACAAGTTAATTGCGCTTACGTTACAAAGAGCGTTTCACAAGATTTTCATAAAAGCTTTTTTCCCCTGAAATGAGATTACATAACTTTGTTCTCTAACTCTTCACTGCAATAAAAAAATGGAAAGATTCATGTGATACATTTTCCTTGGCAAATTCAAAACATATTTTGAGAAGCCTGTTTATAAAACCTTCAGCTTTAAAGATCCAATTTGTACAACAGATTTTGATGGTATTTTTTCTACCTAATAAATGGCATTCCAGTGAGTATGCTAGCTAAACCAGATACTTTACACATCCCTGAAAATTAAAAAAACCAAACACATTATAAACTTCAAAACTGAAATACTAACATCATTCACAACTCAGACAAATCATATCAAAAGATATTATACTGGGACAGCAATATTCACTCAAAAAATGTCTTATTTTATCCATATGTATGAAATAATCCATATGTGAAATAAATATTGCAAGTGCAAAAAATAAAACCCATAAAAGGTGCACAATGAAAATACCTTTAGATGTACTTGAAAACATCAAAACCTGTTCATCTCTTTCCTGGTATGCAATAAGGTCTCTTTACAGAGGCATAAAAACTGCTAAAATTATTACTGTAAAATTAGTAATTTTGTTCACAACACATTAATTACATACTAAATTTAGCACTGCTTTTTCTTAATTACACAAAATGTTTCTGCAATACCTAACAACAAGTAGAAACAAAGGTGCTTCCTATCCAGCCTCTTTCGCAAGAAAGGGGAGGAGGGGTAAAGGGGAGATCTCCAATCACAGTTTTGGTTTCTGTACAGGGCTCGTAAAAAACCCCAGCTGATGGATCTCTGTAGAAAGAGAAACAACATCGTATTTTATCAGACTGATCTAAGTCTAAAGCAAAGAACTTATAGGCTATCTTGCAGAACCCAAAATAAATTCAGAATCACTGTATGATACTTGTTCCATCCATCTGTGTTTATCAGTTACGGAACTGTTTGGTACTGACCTGGCAATGATTAACACAGCACAGATTTTACTCACGACACCCACACCACTCACAGGATTTACATTCTACCAGAAACTATGGAATAGCCTATGATAAACCAAGTGCTAAAAATACAGTCATTTGATACAGACTAAACCCACATGTTGCTCTCTGATACAGGGATACTACAAGCCAAAGCAGAAGCAGCTGCTTATATGCCACTTTGGACAAAGGATTTCTTAGCCAAATTCAGACCAATTTTAAGATCAAATCTCACTTCAAATAAATTTTAAGGTTCACCTACAGATCCTCTAAAACGATAGGGATTGTCCTTTAATCTCCACAAATTTGTGTGTATGAACATAAATAATAAATTTAGTCCTAGCTCAATGAAGAGAGAAGACATTCATGATATCCCAGGCACCTTTTCCAGTGCAGACAACAATTACAGAAAAGCACACAATGTTCTGCAATACTGCTGTAAGATGTTCTCTGCTAGCCAATCTAAGCACCTGCTTAAAAAAAAATAAAAATCTGGTGGAATAGTAGTTCACTGAGAATAGCCAAGAAAGCAGATTGGACAGTATCACAGCACCCTGGGGTGACTGTATGATGCTGTATTCCCTAGGGTCTGCCCTACGCCAGACACGAAGCCTCTGCCTTGCTGTGCCTTTAGGCTGCTTCTCAGCAGAGCGGGGAGAGAAGCCGGGTGAACCTTTCAAAGGGGTTTGTGCTCCCAGCAGAGACAGCTCGCTGCCTTCCTCTGCCCGGCTGCTCGGCTTCTGCAGCAGGGAAGAGTGTTACATTGCTTTGCTTTTTAGCAAGCTTCTCGTTCGTAAGCTGAGGAAAAAAAGGGTTTTCCTAGGACTTTGGCTGCTTCTTCTCTTCCGGACTGTTCAGCAACACCAGCACACCACCAGCAGACCCTACACCTTAGGCCCAGAGGGGGCCACGCGGAACCTCAGCTCCAGAGAGGAGAGAGCCCCACCCACAAAGGACTCTGAAATCTACCCAGGTTCTCTCTGCAGTGAGAGATTTTATTATTTAGCAGAATTCTTTTTTGTTCCCGTGCCTGTGTGCACTCTGCTTCTTAAATAAATAACTTTTTTTTTTTCACTTTCCTCTGAGGAATTTCTTCCCAAACCTGTGGGGGAAGGGTGGCTGTAACCTGCCTTCTTAGGAGAAGATGTTCCTTCCAGAGCGTTTCCCTTCACTTGTCTCAAACTGGGACACATAGTACAAAAGTAACAAGAATCAACTAAATCTACTTCTCAAATTCTAATAATTCTAAAAAAACCCAAAACCAAACCCAACCAACCAATCAACCAAAAAACCCCACAACCAACCAAACAAAAAACCAACAAAAACCCCCAAACGAACAAAAAAACCCTCACAAAACCAAAAAACACTAAAACCAAACCCCAAAGAGGTTTCAATAAAGTAGGGAAGCAGGTTTTTTTTATTTCAGTCTAGGAAACTACAACAGCGGCATGGGTTTTTTGTACACCTAGATTTTACCGTGGGAGGAAAAAAAAAAGAAGGAAAAAAGGTACTAACATTATAAAAACACACTTGATTCTCTCCACAAAACTGCATCAGTTTTGGAAATTAAGTACTAAATTGAAATTTAAAGTTACTTCTTCAAAATTTGGTTGAACAATAATGTGCTAACAGAATAATCTAAATCACCTGCTAGGAGTTTCAAAACAATTATTTAGCATTCACTTTTTTTTCTATAAATACTGTATTTCATTACATAAGAATAAAACATCAGCATTAAACCTTAGAAACACTACATTATTTACAAGTGAATATTCTAAAGGTAAAAAGGCAAGGACTTTTGACTCCTTTATATTTGGAACTTGTTTAACTTGAAAAAGTATTTCAATTGTCTTCTGGTACTTCCACTCCAAAATATTTTAAGAAAAAAAAAAAAAAATCAAGAAAACACCAGCAAGTTTACCCTAAAATTTATTAATATCATTTAATATTTCTTTTCTATTCACCCATGCATTTAAAACTGGTAAAAATCAAGAAACAAGTTCAAGTATATCTCCAATTCCCTTAACTACAGACAGTGTAAGGGTAGAGTGAGTGAAGAAGTGTCACATCTCTCCCGGGTGTATTTCAGCAGCTCAGGTAGCACAGCTTCAGCTACCAGGGAAAACAACAATGCTGCATTTATAGCCATTCCATTTTCCTTACTTTATTACACCCGAGCATCTTTGGCACACATCTGATTACAAAAGCACTTATACAAAGACTTGTTTACCTACAACATTCACTTTACAGGTCAGCTTTATAGAAATTATGCACTGCACTACATAGTTCAATATGCAGCGTGATCGCTTTGTTACGGCATAAATTCATTCCACTGACGGTGATTGATACTGTTTGTGCCACATCCCCCGTCATCCCTCCTGACCCATCCCTATGCCATCGATTCTGTTTGGGAAGTCAGGTGCTAAGCTTTATCCAGCTGAAAATGACTCTGCAAAAATGAAAAGTTTCTTGCTGGACCAGAGAACCAACCCCAGACACAGCACAGCCAGATAAACACAACAACCACGGAGCACATAGCAAGAACAAATAGCTGAGCACCAGTGAAAACCCCGATTTCCTGTTTTAGTCACAACACAGACTATCACTTGTTTTGAAGTAACTTATCAGTGCCAGTAGAAGTAGCAACAAACTTTGGAGCCAGTTTAACAAGCTACAAGATGTTATGCTAACACAAAGAACAGGCAAGTACACGGACCACACGCAAGATACCCTTCAGAAAAAGGCTGATAGCCTGAAAGAAAGGCAAAAAGATCTTTTCATTGCTTATGTGTAAGCAGTAGGCATACAAGTAAGAGATTATATTATAGCCTTTGGGAACATAAATCAAGCCCATTTAATAACACTGAAACTTCACTGTGTATGTCACACAGCTGAAGAGTTTGGACATGGTTACGCAGGGAGAGAGGATTGGTCAAGAAAGGAGTGGTGGCACTTCTGCAATCATATTCATTACTCATTTGAAAAATTAGCAACTTTAAAGAACACTTCACACTCCACAGACGTTCTGCACCACATGAGCACTAAGTGGTATCTACCAGAGGCCTCTAATGCACACTAAACAACACAGCACACACAGGTCCTTTGCAACGAGCTGCTGTGGGAAGGAGAATGCCACACTTTTGTGGGGCCCTTTGGTCCCACCCATGTATGTTCCATGTTTCACCTTCCCAACTCCAAAATTTGCATGGGATTTATAGGTGACAATGTTCTAACTCAAACAGCACACTGCATTCACCACGAAGGAACTCCATGCATCCATACCTCAAAAGAGAATGGATGACAGAACTAGAAGTGCCTGCCAGTCCTGAGAAGCTCAGCTTTGGCAATCTAATAATAATATTTCAGTATTATTTTAATATTACTATATCATGCAAGAATAACAGGGAATCACAAAAGACTTTTTAATAGCTGTCCCCAAAGCCATATTTGAAGAAGAACACTACAGAAATACCTCTACGTGAAGTGGAAAAGAGGGGAAGTTCACAGTAACAAATATAACAAAAGCTAGAAATGACAAAAGATAGCAGAATGAACGCAGAAATAGTTGTATTGGTTGACTGCAAATATAGTTGAAGCTCCTTTACTATCCTTACTGTAACAATCTTTGCAACAATGCTATTACTCACTTTAATGTAGTCACAGAGGCAGAAGATTACGAATACTGACAAATCTTACTTGAGTGATATGATCATTAGCCTTCAAATTAGAAATTAAAAGGACTTAGGAGCCCAAATCAGCTTTTGTTCAAGAATTTTAAAGTATCATTTGGGATGCTCTGGCACACTCAGCACATAGAAAAACCCTGACAATGCCCGGGCACTCTCTCCTTCAGGCTCCTAAAGGGAGCCTTCCCCCATCCCTGGAAAATGACCTGAGGTGGTACATTATAACCTCCAGGTCCTGGCCATGCCCCTCCTGCCAGTTAAATTTTACTGCAAAATTTAACCCTGTCCTGGCCAGAACCAGGACAAGTCAATTAAAACAGAAGAAGTAAGAGTTCATCTGAGCATACCAAGTTGATAACTACTATTATATAGTAGAAAGAAAAATACAATACAACCAAATTCTTAGCATCACCTTCTTTTTATGATGACACGATCCTGAGTGATGGTGACTATGCTGAGGGCCTAAGTTTCAACACAGGACTGAACATGCTTTCACAAGGTATTCTGATCAAGATACAGAATAATACAAGCTCAGTCTGATGTTATGTTTATTTTAAGCCCTGAAAAGACAGAGTCAAGAAATATTACCAAACTGGATGCGTTCACCAAGCAACTGCTAAGCTATTTACCATTATTACTGGTGACCTGGGAACAGATCAGGAATCATGACTCATCTACTGCCCAGACAATTTTTAAAAAGCCTGAGGAAATAGTAAATAAGACCAAAACCAGTGCTGAGAAACCTATCTGGATTGTTTGCTGAAATGAGCACAACCTAAAGATCCTAATTTGCAAATCACATTGGACTGTACCAAGACAGTTTAATTTCTCTCTCTCATAAATATAAATATTTTAAGCATCAAGTTTGAGGAATTCTGAAATGGGGCAGAACACTCAGTTAAACATGCTCCATGAATTGTAGGATATAAATAAAGTGCTGTTAGGTAGGCAGCTAGAGGTATATATTATGTGACTATACATCAGAGAGATTACCCTGTTAGAGACAGCAGGACCAACTAGCTAACTGCACACCTAAGAGGGTTGTGGTAGACTCTACATCTATTTTTTTCTAAATGGGAAGTTTTCTTTGTAGCTATTTCAAATTCCAACAGGGATTCATTCACACAAGTCCTACGGATGGTGTTTTTCAGAAAAGATCAGATGATTACAAATGGCTCTTTCCTGGATTAAAATCTACTAATCATTCTTTAGCATTTCTTCTGCATGCAATTAGCAATTGGGTAATCAACCTACTTAAACATTTTAAGAGCAGCAGCAGTTAATATCTGTTTAATCAAACGATAATATCTTTAAATGTCTATAGAATGCTAATGTAATGGTCTGTACCTCACATACCAAAACTGCCTATTCATTAAAGCCGTCTCCAACACACGCTCCTGAGGATACAGCCAAATTTGCAGCCCATGGAGGACCCTACGGTGCAGCCATAAAAGCCCAAGGGAGGCTGCCCCAATGGGAGCTCCAGGCTGGAGCCTGGCCAGGACTTGTGTCCTGGCAGGACTTGTGACCCTGTGGGAGACCCACGCTGGAGCAGGCTGTTCCTGAAGGACTGACCCCCTGGAAAGGACCCACGCTGGCACAGTTTGTGAAGAACTGCAGCCTGAGGGAAGGACTCACGTTGGAGAAGTTGGTGGAGAGCCATCTCCTGTGGGAGGGACCCCCGGGATTCTGGAGCAGATAAAAAGTGGGAGGAGCAAAAAGCAGCTGAGATAAATGTGTGAGGAACTGACTGCAAGCCCCACTCCTTGTCACCCTGTGCCCCTCAAGCAGAAAAATCAGGAGTGAAGTTGAGCGTAAGAAAAAGGCAAGGATTGGTCGAAGGCATTTTAAGATTCGGGTTTATTTCTCACTACCCTAGTCCGATTTGACTGGCAATAAGTTGGACCCCCGTCCCTGAGTATGTTTTGCCCACCATCGTAACTGGGGTGTGATCCCTCCCTATCCTCATCTCAAGTTGAGAATCTTTTGTTACAGTTTCTCTGCCCTGTCCAGTTGAGGAGAGTGATGGAGTTGCTTGGTGGGTACCTGGCACCCAACCATGGTCATCTCACCATGGGCCATCAATGACACAGTAACAGCATAAAACTTTTTTTCACTTAACTTTCCATTTAGGTCTCTGTTTGCTTATGACAGCATGGAAGTGTGCTTTGGGAAGTGGCACTATGAATCAGAAGTTACTGGTTGATCATACCTTATCCATATGTGCTGGTTGTTACTGCTTTCAGTTGCACCAGCTTTCAAAAATGAGAAAAACCTCAACTCTCAGAGCCCTAAAATAACAATCAGTGAGATAGCAATACTCCCAGGTGTGGGTGTAACAGTTTCTAAGAATTTTATTGCCCAAAAGACGAAGAGCTAGCCACTCAATTTACTTCTCTCTGTATCTGAATGAGACTAGACTGACAACCTTCTTAATATGAAGCTCTCTAACACACAAAAATAAAGAATAGTTGTGTAAATGAAATGGTTACCTCATTTCTCCTATGTAAAACAGCGTGATCACATTTTGGAATGGAACCATAACCTCACTCAGCACAGCAAGAATTTAGGAACAATTTCCTTCAAATGAGTTCCCTCTAAAGCTTAAAGCAAGCTGTTCAGCAGCTCCTACAAGTTAAGCACAATTGTATGTTGACCAGATATCAGATGACTTTGAATGGTTAGATTATTTCAGGTAAATGAAAAAATCAGAGCTTTGAAGCTTTTATCTCTAATATTAAGGGACAGAGAGAACCTGAAGACTTTGGAAAAAATGTTTTTAAGAATATTATTCAAGGACTGTGGAAGTAAGCATGCCTACAAGTTGATGTTGTATACGTGTGGTTCCATTAAATACAGAGTTCATTTAACAGATCTGTTCCTGTTTATTACCCATTTATCGGTTCTCCCAAAAAGAAAGCAGCATTGTTCCACTCAGCAGGGAGGTAGGTATCTGTCAAACTGCCAAGAAAGTCTCCCGTTTGTCCTATGACTCACTGCAGATTATTTATTGAAATCTGTACCTCACATTACCCCTTTTAAAAAGGGCACATTAAGTGTACTCACTCTGCACTTTTTATTTAACCTACTAAGTCAGAAAGCAGAAAAAAATCTCAGCTCATTATATTCTTTGTCATATTATTTTAAAATTAATCAAGTATGGCTGTTCATCTGCTATTGAGAACAACAACAACAAAAAAATCTTATTTCAATATTCAGCAACTATTACTATGCCAGGTAAGAAGTTCTGTGCAAGTTGGTTTTGCAACCCAAAACCCTGGCTGTGAGATGCCAGGTACAAAAACTCTGCTACTCTTTCCAGAGCCCAGTCAACATATACATTTTGTTGCTGCAATCACCAGGTAGCAATACATTCACACGGTATGTGGGAGAGATTAATGTACAATCACACAGGAAAGTCAGATTTAAGTCCTATTTGTGCTACTCGTGCACAGAGACACAACAAAATAAGGCAGAAAGAATATCACACTTCTGCAACAAGAGACTTCACGATGAACCGTACGGTGACGCCAAGGTCAGCCAGTTCCAGTAGCAGCAAACAACTCAGTACTTTATATCAAAAGCTAAGAGCTTGAAAATACATCAGGATTCCGTGATACATTAAACACAACATAGTAAGATACTTAAAAGAAGATACTTAGAACATACTTGTGAACTCCTCTGAGTTCACAGTGTCACTTGAAGTCTGAGTGGCGCCCATTTGCAGGGCATATACTACGTTACATTACAAGTTTACGTCAAAAGATTACATAAAATCCAGCCTTTTTGGTTTCAGTAAAACTCTTTCAAGAAATACTTAATAATACTATACAGAGTTCTCATTCTCACCGTTTCTGCTGTTATACTGTAGTCTGGTTTGTCACTCGCTGTTCTAGGGTACGTGATAAAAGGCAAAGAAGGTCATTTAAAATTTTTGGTCTATACGTGCCTTGGAATTAGTTCTTAAAGCAGAGTCCTGCACAAGCAAAAAAGGTTAACAATATGCACTGTCCCAAAGCCAGTGAGTTCGAGACACAGGTTTCCAATACTATCAAAATATTTACAATACCTTGTGTAAGCCAGAACAGTTTTTAAATATTTGCATATTCTAAGAATTTGAACCAAACCACCTTACTTAAAGCCCAAGAGACATTTTCTTTTTGCCTTGGAGCTCCTTACTGTGCAGTGTTACAATAGCCATGTTAGTTCTACCCCTATTTACTAATTAGGGCTGGGAACCTCCTCAAATATTGACACATCCTGTCCACCCCGATCCACAGGACTCTAAGCAAACGCACCAGTGGCTTAAGCAGACTCCCTCACACTCCAAGGAGCACTCATCATGCCAGATTCTAGACCAACATCATTAGAGAAATTTGGACTATTCCCCTCCCCTAAGCAAGGCACCTTGAAGGATAACACAAAGGAACAAGACTCAAGTCTCGTGACAAATTGGACTATGGAGACTGCGAACCAGCCCCAGAACACAGCAGCTCTTTTACTGTCAGCTCCAGGCTATTCTTCTCAGGCCCAGTGAGCCAACCAGCCAGGTAACATTCATACTACATACAGCATTCTATTCAGTCACACAATACCTGGCTCGGTTTATCCCAGCACAGTTACATCACTGTTTTATTTCCTAATTCTTCCTTCTCATCTCCTGGGAATAAGCCATCATTACATTAAGTCAAAAATCAGTAACTGTGTTTAGCTGAAAAGAACAGTGTCACCGCTTGAAGGTCTGGGCATTATTGACAGAGTTTGAATTAAATCCCATGTTACAAAGAAGTTGTTAATCTCACAGACTAGTCTTAAATTCAAGCATTAGACATTTCATTCCAGGTCTCAGGCAGCAAGAAAGTCATTAAATCCTAGTATTTTTTTAAAAAAGCAGAGATTCCAGGAACCAAAAAGGCATTCATGTATTACTTCATATGGATGATTAAAAATATATATTAAAAAACAAAACAAAACAACAAAACCCAGCAACAACCAAAAACCCACCAAAACAAAACCCACCTTCAATCTGCATCTACTGTTCTCCTGGCTTCCGGTAGGAGAAGGTGCAGTTTTCCCTGCAGGAGCTGCTACACTAAGAAAACCAGGAACCAACTCCGAAACAGAAAGCTGCCTTTTAGCTACTTTATATTACAACACAGATTTGTACAAGCACAGGCAACTTTTGACTAGCAGCGCTGCTAAGCATTTCATCCAATTCCTGCAATAAGCAGAGAATTTTCTTGGCCCGCATTTATAGGCTACCCATTCAATTCACCATCACCTTCAGGCTCATTTTAAGCACAATCAGGGAAGCCCAGAACTGACATATGGACATCTTGAAGCACGTAGCTCGCTCAGCTCTAGAGCAGGAAAAGGTGCCCATATGCTCCACAGACAGACCACGAGAAAACAGCTTCTCATGCCTGATGCTAAATCATCCACACGTGTCACCTGGTAAAAATAACAGGTTCGCTGATTTTCAGACCAACATTCAAGTGGCTCGTCACAAGAAAAGAAAGCAGACATGTACCCACTAGAAAAATATCTCATCCAGGTACCTTCTGAAGGCACCGTTTAAAAACATTCATAGATCACAACGATCTAGACCACAGTCAAAAAGCCGTTTCATTACGATGGTATTTCAAAGGCATAAAAAAGAAAAATTTGATCCAGATTTGTCAACTACTTCCCAAAGGGAGTTTGGAGCACTTGAGCACTGAACAGCCATAGCAAGGTGGCACCTGCACACCTCTCCTGCTCACCACACTGAAGCTGTGGTGTATCAGAGATCAGGGATCTCTCAAATGATGCTGTACTGTGCTAAATAGACAGGCTCCCTATGCTAATACGTGCTCCTGCTTCAGCTGATTCAGTCATAATTGGCAGAATATAACTACTATCTTTGAAGGCAAATTGCAAGTTTGACAAAATATAATTTCAGGCAGGCACAGGTATAAAATAGGCAGCCCATTAGCCCTTGGTGCTAATAACCTTAATAGTAAAGAATGTAATTAACAAGTTTTGACCATCTGAAACACAGCTGGCAAACTTTTTTAGTTACTGCTCACCTTTAAGCAGAAATAAAAGTCATTATGTCATGTGTGCCCACCCTGCCCAAGAAAGCAACAGTGATGCTTTTCCACTGGTCTCATCACAGACATATGAGAACGATCCTTTGGTTGCACTAAAATCAGAATGAAAACTCAGTTGCTTACGTAACATAGCCTTCACTATGGCTGTTGTAATAATGCACTACTATTGTTTTAACTTTTAAAAGCAGGGGAAAGGTTTTTGGCTTTAAAGAAGAGCTGAACAGATGCTGGCAGTAAATCCAAATTAGCAGAAGGGAATCCCTCACCCACTCCCCAACAGCAAGAGAAAACAGTCTCCTTAAGCAGGAGGTCGTGAAGCACAACAGAAACCAAAGTGCCTAGCACATCCAAGGCTCATTTCTTACCCCAGTCTGGGTCAAATCATAAAACTTACACAAACAGGTACAGGAAACGTGAGCAGTGGTGTACTAGTTTTAAATTATCCTAGCTAATCTTCGATTTTAGTCAAGTCATCCAAGCGTTTAAAACTACAAGACTGCATTTAGTTTTCAAACTGCTCCGTTTACAAAGGGCAGCGTATGTCACTTGCGTCCTTCTGGCTTCCTTTACTACCCGGGCAAAAGGCTGACGGCTCAGAAAACTGAATCTATCAGCTTCTGAGTCACTCCAAGCAGAGACAGCTGAGAAAGACAGATACAGCAAGCCAGGCAGACTCTGTACACATCCCGTTCTTCCCTAACCAGGTAGCCTCAATGCACATAAAGAGATGTCTGTCTCTCACACAGACGTTTCGGTCTGGGAGATGAGAAGATTCTTTCCACAGGCCAAAAATGGGAAAGTCAAGCTAGAAGGCGGCAACGGCAAGACCACGAAGCTTGACTGAGCTGGGTCATTACCGGTACTCAGGAGGCCCGGAGCTGTTTAAAACCTCACTCTGCCCCGTAGAAACACCTCCTCCCACCAAATCAGCATCGTTACCTGCCATCAGCCGGGGCGCCGGGGTTTCAAAGCTGGGAGGAAAAACCCAGCTGCTCAAGTTTAGGACTCCATCCTCGTCTTCTTTTCCTCCCCTCCCCAAACCAAAGCCGTCACCACCACCGAGTGGGTCACTAAACTTCCCCGAGCAGGGAGCTCTCCCCTCCTACAGGAACCGAGCCAGTGTCGTCATCCCTCGCAAGCCCCAGCCCTGCCCTTCCCCGTCTGGCGCCGTGCAAGGAGAGCTTCACCTTCCCCGAGCCCGCCGCAGCGGCAGCCCCGGAGCGGCGGCGTGGTGGGCAGCCCGCACCCAGCGGGGTCCCCGGCAGTGCTCCCCCGGNCCCCCGGCCTCTGCCCCCGCGGCCCCGGCCCCGGCCCCGGCCCGGGCTCACCCGGGGGCTCCGCGGGGGCAGCGGCTGCCCGGCCCGCCCGGCCGCAGCGTTAGCCAGGTGTACGAGTGTCGGAAACCGTGACAGGAGCACTGCGGGACGTGGCAGGGCGCGGCGGGAATAACACTTCGTCCGTGTCCCGTTTCCACGGCGGGGCACCGTGAATTAGGGGATGCTGTTTCCCGAAGCGAAATGTGAGCGAGTTGACAGATCCCGGGAAGCGCCGGGGGCTTTCCCGCGCCCGGCAGCGGTGCAGGCGCGGATCCTGCTGCGGCACGGGGAGCGCCCGCTCGGGGCTGGGCTGGGCTGGCAGCTGCCCCGGGCACGGGCTCAAGGACAGGGCCACTTCTGACATGGCACCGCTGCTTTGGTTACACCGCTGTCCGCGGAGTTACGCGGTTCTCGCTCAGTATCTGAACTGGTACTCCCGCCTTCGCCTATCTTTAGGATTCATTTGTTTTAGACAGAGGACTAGTTCAAGTTCCAGGCAGCAGCCACCACGGCGACCTTCTTTCGTCCCCTCAGCCTTTGCCTTCTCCGTCACTAGTTCCTGCATTTCCCTCCCATCTGCCCTTCTCATCACTGCTGTGCCTCCAGCGCTGTCCCCGGGGACAGCCTGGTTTGAGGACAGCAAGAGCTCTGGATCACTGGGTAGGGCTGCAAAACAGTCCTAAGAGTACTTTCCTCTTGGCCACGTTTCTTATGCAAGTCCGCATATAATCAGATAGACGCCAAGTCTTCCTGTACTCTTTCACTCCGTCTGTGACTCATTAACGTAAGTTCACTTAGATTAGTTCAGTAGGATTGTAAGAACACAGCACTGGGATAAAATTTATCCTCTGAATGTCCTTGACAAACGGATTCGAATTAATTGCTATTAACATTACTGTGAAATTTGGTCAGGTTGGTAAACTTCCTGAGACTGAACATGATTTCTCCCTTCCCTACTCTCCTTTTCTTCACTCTCCTGTGGTGAAAGTTAACAGTTCACATTTGAGAGGAGAAATCTCGTAATTTATTGTAATAAATCAATTTTAAGTGTAAGTAATCTTACACTTCTGACCAGAGCTGCACTTTAGTTTTCTACAGTCTCTCTCATTAAACGTGAGATCAAGCTTTCTTTACAGGACACTACAAGGGGCATACAGAATCATAAATACAGCTCTTTCTGTAAGGAATTAAGCTTCCGTTTTGCCTGGAGCATTGTCAAAGCTGGAAATTCTCCGTGCCAGAACACTTAGACTTTCTTCAATCTAACATCAAAACAGTCATTCATCTCTTTGTTTGGTCAAATAATGCTCAAACTTGTTCAAAGATGGAAGAAACAGAACAGGAATTCAGCGTAAATCATAGCACTCCCCGGTAGAACTGAGTTCAGACTGCGATGAAAGGGAATTCCAGTGTGGCAGAGGACAAAGCCTGCAGCCTGGAGTGGACTGACACAGAAAATCCCCAACTATTTCACACAGAGTTCATCGAATACCAGCGCCCTGTGCCCCAGAATCACTCCACTGCGCCCAGACCCAGTGCTGACTGCACCTAGGCTACTGCCTGAGAAAATCAGGGCCCACGTTCTTATCTTAGGCCAGTTTGGGGACAATTAATGTAAAAGGAGCAAGGAATGTATCTTCAAGTCCCGAGTCTGGTGACACAAACTATCAGACAGTCTTTTAACAATGACGAAAATATTCTTCAAATCAGCTATTCCCATGCATTGACTTTGGTAGGCTGATGTACTGCTTATGCATTTTATATATATGTTTATATATATAACATATAATTATATATATTACATTATAATATGTGCATGGAAATTGTACACAATTTATTACTCTATTTACATATATTTTACTGTATTTCCATATATATACTTACTCTCTCTATATATAAAATATATACATACACATTTAAGTACAATAAATTTAGGTCTTGTTTCGCAGTGTAAAGGCAGTGTGTTATTTTGGGAGTCATCGTCATATGGAATTTGAACTGGTTCTGGCTTCCAAGGGAATTGGGATTGATCAGAAATGAGGAACTTACACATTTTTGTACAAACAACTAAACACAGATTTTAGTACAACTTGAGAAATAACGATTGCGTTTTCCACTGGTTAACTTAAACATCTTTATAATTCAACTAGGACCTTATAACTGCTAAGAAACATATTTTAAAATGCTATGAAATGATAATTTTGAAGACAAAAAAGTAAAGGCAGGACTGTTAGTTTGAAAAAAGAAAGCTTATCAAAAGGCAATTTTTATGAACATCTTAATTTAGTATTTGGAGGTTTCTCAAGGCACCACTTTAGGGAATAGTATTTTCAAGCTGCTTAATATTCTTTTCTGCTTGCAAGATGTTTGCTGTCCTTTTGACACTTAAATAAAAAATGCCTGGACACCTTTGGAAGTCAGTAAGACAATAACCGTTACCAGAGTTTTAAAAATATATTGTGAAGTTTTTACCCCATTCCAAGTGTAGCATTTGAAACAATTTGGAAACAACATTATTGGAGTCACCTTAGCCTACTTTTGGAATCAACACTACTGCTCTTCCTGTGAAGAAAGCAGAATTTGTCTGCACTGGGGTTAATACACATGCAGGTACAGTAATTTGACTTCATTACTTATAGTAACAGAGTTTAATGCATAAATATAAATATATACAAGGCTTGAGGCTACATGCACTGAATACATACACATATGCACGCGAAAAACTGCTTGGGGAAATATACCTCAGTGGTTAAAAAAGTGCTATTTCTTTCAATTTATGAAATGTAAATTACCTTTATGTATATTCAAAGATTAAGTTCTTCTTGTAGTGAATTAGAAGAGATTAGTGGTCTAATTATAGCTGTCATCAGTGATGCAAAATCCCAGCATGATGACACTATTATGATGCCATAAATAATTTACTTTTGTAGAGAATCACGCCTTACCATATTAATGATTTTGATTTTCGCATTTTGATATTTTTTCCTAAGTATTAAAAAGCAGTTGTTCTCTGCACATTTTCAGCTATATTAACAATGTGACATCCAGCGAAAGATTACCTTAATCTTTTTCCTTAAGAAGAACAGCTGACAGTCTATCCAGCCCCACTGGTGAGCATTTGATTCAGACTGTTAGGAACAGGACAGGAAGTTTGTGGGGAAAAAAATCATCTTCTCATTTTAGATAAGTATCCCACGGTTATTTTTACTTTTAACACAATCTATTTTTAAATATGCTTCTTGTTTCTTCTGCTGTCCTCAGAAATTCCATGTGTCCTTTTAGGCACTACTACTTTCTCTGTAAAGAAATTCTGTCTCATGCCTTCACTGAGAACAAATTCTGTGTTTCTTGACTGCTGCCATAACATTTCAGCATTCTCTTCAAACTCTTTCTCTCTTGCTGAGAAACTCCATGTGTTATACATCTTTATTTACACTTTAAATGTAAATTTAAATCCTCAACCATATTTTGATTACAAATGTAATGCTGTTAGCGACTATATATGCCAACCCATGATGAAGAATTTCAGATTATTAAATTAAATTCCACTCAGATCAAGCAATTTCACTGTTTCACTGCCCAACGTTCACTGGGAAGGAACCTTTCAAATAAAAGCCATGTTCTTGTCTGAAATATTTTTTGTTGTCTCCTTGTTTTTCACATTACAGTTTTTAATCAGTTTCATACTGTCCAAACTTTTCTATTTTACACCAGTTGCTATGACTACCTCAGATGTGAATGATTTGCTTTTAATAGATACAAAATTGGAGAATAATTAAGGCATAGAAGACTTTCTGTCAATAGTAAAGGTATCTATGTCATCATCATAACTGGGAAAGTTCAAGTATGGAGAGCTTGCCTAGGCTTTGATGGCAACTTAAAAAAAATGGAAAAACATACAGTCCAGCATACACAACTTCCTACAATTCAGTATAAAACAATCAATTTTTCCAAGATACTAACTTATGTTCCTATTTCCTCTTAATAATTGAATTTTTTAACAAAATCGTGGCTAAAGTCAGCTTCTCCCAGCTATCCACCTTTGTTTTTGGCAGAGAAGACAGGAATAAAGTTTCTGTTTGTTTTGGTTTTTTTTAAGAAGCCCTGCAGGTCAGCATAAATGGATACCTCCGCACCACAGGGCACAGAGCCCTTCCCACGGACCCAAAAGCAGGAGTGAACTCTTGTCATAAAGCAGGCACAGAACGTCAGTTCCCCTCTGTAATTTCCATCCAAGTCAACTGAACAGCAACTGCTTGAGAAACAGCACCAGTTTTTAGTGACACAGTAAAGCCCTTCCTTTAGCACAGATAAATGAGCTCTGCCTGACATGTTCTGCTGCTGAAATGCAGGGCTATATATCTTCTGTGAAATGTCTATTGTTTTGCTGAGTTTATAGCAGGAAGTGAATCAGGAGACAGGGACATTTTAGGCAGAAGTCCTATTGTAAAGCCAACAGTAATGAAGTAGCTTTAGGAATAATACTGTTTCTTTTATACTAATTAAGTTCCTCAAGCCATGTACAGAAGCTATTCTCTGGGAATCTTATTAATGCCTTCCATGTCAAAGAATTAATAGGGAGAAAGGTTAGTGCCCAGGAAGCAAGCCCCACTATTCAACTCTAACAATAAACTCCTTCTACACTGATGCCATTGCAACAATTCCTGTAGCTGTTTAGAGCTTGTCCATTTAACTCTTCATACAATACTGTCCTTATGCCAGGGAGCACTGGAGCAGATGAAGAACAGTATTTTAGGACTGAGACACACATTTATATCAGCTCCGCCTGGCAAGTTATTATACTAGCCAAAGTCAGAACTTTTGAGAACTGTTATTTCCGATTTATTTTGCTCCCCTGAAAGCCCAAACAGTTTCTTTGTCAGATACATTTGGAGGACGACTGGCCCAAGGACACAGCTAGTTACTCAGAACTAAGAACTTGTCTGCTCGCAGTCACTCAGATTTAAGCCCTCTCAGTCAGAGGTAAAACAGGTTTTAACTTCTTGGAGAACTAGACTCCAGCAAAAAGACATACCCTACCTCTGAATGAGAGTATCCACATGAGGTTTGTCGTCTTCTATTAAACACATCAGCATCACTCCTGTAGTCAATTCCCCTTAACCCCTGCAGCGGACACCTGCCTCAAGTGGGCACATCTCCCTCAGCACCTCAGTTCCAGCCGACAGCAGAGCACGCCCCAGGCTCCTACGAGCCCGGGCACCGCTTGGTACCATTAGTTCTGTCCTACTACAGCAAGAGATTTAGTTAAAGATGCAGAAGTGAAAAGTTGAAGATTTTAGCTCTGAGTAAGCAATTAAGGTTTCCCCTTCCACTTTCTCTTCCTCCTAACTCGATTTGCACCTTTACCGTTCCCCATCAGGTACAAACCGGCGTCTCACAGCGTGATATCCACAAACCACCCTCTTCCTCCTGCCACAGAACTATCAGCTATGACTGCTTCAGTTTCCTTGGCACCCTCCAAGTCTGCAGAAAAGCTGCTTTATGCACATTCACTCCAGCTAACACAGACTCTTTCCTTACTCAAATTCCGCCAGAGAATTTTTCAACGAGTCTTAAAAACAGACATTACGTAGCAACAGAGCTTCCTAATTTTGAGTTTCTCAAGAACATTTCACCGACGTACATGAGGCCTCAAGTTCTGCATAGAAAAGGAAGAATTGCTGCTCGCTTACAGACTTTTTGCCTAGGGTTTGTGTTGTGGTTTTAAGCCCAGCTGGAGATGAAACACCACCCAGCCGCTCACTTAGCTCCCTCTCTTCCCTTCCCCACACCGGTGGAATGGGGAGGAGAATAGAAGGAGAACTTGTGTGTTGAGGTAAGAATAGTTTAATAATTGGAAGTGAAATAAAATGCAGTCATAGTGGTTAGTAATAACAACAACAACAACAACAACAGAGAAAAAATCACAAGTGAGCACAATACAACTGCTCACCACTTGCAGACCCCCCTTCCCAAACCCGAATGAGCCCAGCTGAGTAACTCCCCCAGTTTACAGACTGGCCATGACATTCCATGGTGTGGAATATCCTGGCCAGTTCAGGTCACCTGTCCCAGCCGTGCTCCTTCTCTGTTCCTTTTGTGCACCTCCCCACTGGGAGAGCATAAGACAACACAAAAACCCTGGATGTAGGATAAACACGACCTAGCAAAAACCCAAAACATCACCATTTTCATTCCAAATCCAAAACACAGCACTGCAACAGCTACTGAGAAGAAATTAACTCTATCCCAGTTGAATCCAGGATAGTTTAGTACCGATAATAACAAAACCAATCTTATTATATTAGAATTCCATGTTATTTCAGTTTTGTTCCTTAAAACTCCCTTTACATACGTAGGTTTTTCATATATTAGAAGTGAAAATATAATTAGGCCTTCAAACTTCAACCTCTGCAAAAAGTCGGTCAGGAAAAGGAAATGAGGAGAAAGCAGTCTGATGTATATAATCACTAGACTACTGTTTTTAAAAAGAAAATGGAATGAGATCAGGAAGAGGGAGTCACTGCATTTGCAGTGTCTTTGAATTCTTGCTCTTTAAAGAGAACACTGCATGACTAAATTCATGTTTGGGTCAGCAAGATAAACTGCTAGTAATGAATTGTTGGAGATATAAGTGTAAAATGTGTTATCAACGTTTGAAACCTTAATTCTAGCTCTGAGATTATGTACTATGTAGTCAAAGATTCCCATCAGGATTTTTTTTTCCTTTTCCCCCCCCTAGTTAGTAATATTTTAATGCTTTTATTTTGAGGTAGTAATGATAATTTACTAGATATTTTACAAAGATGTTTCATCCTCAAGGGTTTGAAATATGCTTTCTCAATACTACACCAGGCCAGAGAAGGATTTGCATGTTTAGAACTGACAGGTCTGCTACACAAACATTTTCCATATAAAATACTTCTTTACAAATACTATATTTTACTTAATGTATCTGCTATACACTGGGACAGAAATCTTTGACAGCAACAGCAAGATTCCCAGTCCTGACTTCTGAAATATTAAATACTGAGGATGCAAATGAGCTGACCCTTTCCAAGCCAGTAGAACCCCCCTAAACAATTAAATGAGAATATTCAGTATTAGTAATATTACAGGTAGTGCCATTACTATTTTGTGTTGTTAATGCCTCTGCTCTGGAGGCCCTGATTCAACTCGCTGCCTACCTGTAATAACATCAGAGCCAACACGGAGTACCACCAACAAACTAGTCAGGAAAATGATTATTTAGATGCTGTTATCAGTATTGGGTTGTTGTGAAATTACAGCTAAGAGTATCCCCTGGATTCAGTCTCCATAGCCTTCCACAGCAATAAATCCTCATAACCCAGACCTGGTTCTGCTGTCACGTTAAGCCTTTCCAAAAAGGAGTTCTACTGTTGCAACAGAAGAATACCACAACAACACCTCTGTCCCAGCCACTACAGAAATTAATCACAAGCAGTGAGAGAAAGCTTCATTTTCCTTCTATCAGAGCACCCTTGTTACGTTACCTGTCTGTTAAAAACATAATCATACTACAAAATACTATTTACTACAGGCCCACAGTCCCTAGGGCTGTTACTACTTCCCACCTCATCCCTAACAGGCAGCTGGGGGTAAAACCGGAAACATCTGCCCACTAAATATCATGTAATTAAAACAACATTACTGATGATTAACACATCTGACTACACATCTACTTAAGAGCAGCTTGCCTGTCAAGGTCCAAATATACAAGCAAGACTCACAGTTAGGAAGAGAAAAACCAAAACAACCCACCACCACCATTGACAAACCCCACACCAAAAAACCCAATCAGAAAACTCCAACCTCAAAATATGAGACCTGGAATTCAGGTGAGCGTTACCATCCTGCAGTGATCATCTTGCCTTTGCCTTATTTATTTCAAGAGTCAACTAGAATATGCTTTTGTAGAGGCCAGTGAGAAGATGCAAGTCTGATGAAGAGAGAATCAGTTACATTTTATTTTAATGGAATATACAAGATTATGAGGATTAAGCTTCGGAGGACTCAGTCTACACATTTCATTCTTACTGCAAGTTTAAACCCCAGATTCTGTGTAAGGATATTGGTCAGCCCAGCCCACATGTGCCCTCCCTCCCCAACGTAAGCTGCTCTTGCCAGACTGTGTTCAACTGTCCCAAAAACCACAGTTTGCTGCCCTCTTCCAGGAGGACCGTCCAAAGCAGGCAAAGTGGTGCAGTTGCAGGTGGTCTGGTTTAGGTATTCAAGAAACTAAAAACTTTTGTGAGAGTTTAACTTTACTTAAAAAAAAAAGGAAAGGAGGGAGGGAAAAGGAGACTAAAAACAACCAATGCACGTTACCATTTATAAATGACCACCCAATATCTGGTGGAAAGACAAGTGGAAGCAACAGCCAATCCCAGACCCCACTAGTTTATTTATATGCTCTGCTGTTAGAAGACTGGAATACCCATTTTTATAGTAGCTAATCATCACAACTGTTTTTATCATAGCCACCAGCAATAGCTTGCCATGTACAACAATATTTCTGTTAAATAAAATATACAAAAATATACAGATATTTGACTTATGTACATGCATAAATACACTGAGAGGTTCTGGTGCAAATAAAGATTTATCATCAGCTTCAAGCAATGAGATTTATCACAGTATCTGGTTGCTCTGTCTGTTTTCCACAGACATACACTATCTCGAAATAAAAATTAATGGCTAGAGAAATAGTCCATCAATATACCATTGAAACACTCCCTCAGTCCATCAAACTGCCTACCTTTAAAGAGTTAGCAGCTCAGAACACTTAAAGGAAAGAAAAACCCCCAACCCTCAGCATATAAAGACTTGCTTTTCAATTTAATACTGGTTATAAATCAATAGCTGCATTAGCTGGCAACAGCCTCAAGTACATGTACTGCTAATTTTTTCTAGTTGCTCTTCTTTTACTACAAGAGTCCGAAGCATCACTGTGAAAATATTAATACTTACCACCATCGCCCTTTTACAGAATCCACAGCTCATTTATTATAGGCAGGAAGGGACAGGCTACTAGAGGAAATAAATACTATCCAGAACAGCAAGAAGTTTCTTTCAGAATGCATATTTTGAGTTGTCATCTTTATAAAGAAAGTTCTTAATCATTACTGAGAACTACTTTATACAAATTATATAAACATAACTGTATACACATACACACCCTATATGTATTGTAATTAGAATCAGGTCAGTGTATGTCTAGTACAGTTCCTGGGTTTTGAGAGTTTGTTTCACTTTTCAAAGGCTGTATTGTTTTCTTTAGTATTTCCTACATGCAGTAGGAATTTGTTCTACAACTGCAAGTTACTCTTGGTGTGTTCCTCCCAAGAGTGCAGCTCTTTTTCATGTCATCACTTCCAGGTAGTCAGTACCGGCTTTCCTGCATCTCTTGCCCGGCTTCCTTTGACCCCCGTGGACTGCCCAGGACGACTCCGCAGGTCACGATCAGTCCCATCGCTCTGCGCCATCTCTTCATCGTATCTGGGCATAAGAAAACCCCTTCAATGCCTCGTCCTGCTACACAAACAGCAGTGGGTCCTGTACATTCCAGTTCTACATTTTATTCCTCTTACTATCTAGAACTGGAGTTTAACACAAGCTGTTCTACACGCAGCTTTATGCAGGCAAAGCATGACATGCAGCTATGATTCTATGCATCCATAATTTTACAATACAGATTTGAAATATTTTCAGCCCCTGTTTGAAAGAAACAAGTCATCTGGCAGCTTGAGTTAAACTCCTGAGTTTGTGAAATTTCATGCTTATGAAACTCCCCATGTACTTCTGCAGGCCTGTGGTTAAGCAGAAATCAGACTGCTGCCAGTTTAAATAACTCTTGAGCTATTGCTTCAAAGGGAGGATTGTTAGCTGCGGTGTTAAAACTCCACTGTTGCGTCACAGAGTGAGAAGGGAAAGAATGAGGTGAACTGAACAGCCATGTGATCAAACAAAAAGCATTTGATGACACGTATTTGGTAACACTTAACCACAGTGATGAGTAGTTCTGTAAATATCTAAATCCATTAAAGCCTCAGATAACTCCAGCATATACTGACCTTTCAGCTGCTATGCAAATTCCAAGCAGAATTTGGTTACAGATAGGTAATTGTAATTAACAAAAGATAATACTAAAACATTTTGTAGAAAAATCATAATATATACTTAGTTATACTGCTTTATAGGTATTCACAGCCGCCATGTATATAACATTTATTAAAACTTAAATCCTAATTCAAAGCGCTTATATTTAACTGCTTTTACTAGTATAAAGTAAAAGTATTTAAGATGAGTATGAACTAGTGGATCAGCTATGTACATGAAGTGCATTCCTGACATATTGAGCAATTGCACCACTAATGCTAGAGAACCTATCCAAGCATTTTCTCAAACAAGATGAGAAACTGTGTCAGCAATATGGTATTTAAATCAGTGTCCTTCTGCATAAAACCAATCAATTCTAGATAAATCTTGCAGACACTCCAATATAAAAATCTCACTCTCCTTCATTTCTCTCCTTATAATACAGATTGAGGAATCTAAAAATATCTGACAATTTCATTATTTATTTATTATTACTTTCATGAATTACAGGACTCAAGAGGCACTATTTCTATGAATTGAGAGAAAATTTGCATCAAATAACATTTAAACCAGAACCAACTATTTTAACTGTTTACGTACCATCTATACCTTACCCTCAAAACAAGTTCTGCACATGCAGAATGCAAACATTCTCTTTGTTTCTGTCCCTCAACTCTAGCTGCTCGAAGCTCAGAAGGTGCAAGCAGGGGCTTATCAGACAACATTCTCTCGGGACACGTGGCAAGGGAACTCTGCTTTAATGCACTCCCACCTCCAATGCAGCTCCAAGGAAATGAAGTGGTACTTTGTGCCCATTTTTTACATCAGAATGAAGTTCACCTTATCTTTTTGGTCTACATTACACATCAAAAACAGTGAGGTGACAGAAAAACCTGTATCTGAATAGGTGACAGATTGGCCTTTATCTGAAACATTGATAAAACTTACAAGACTTCATAATTGCCCAGAACCTCTTTTGGTGGAGATTTATTCCATTTGCAGTCGGGGATTTCCCCATTAGGCACAGCAATGTTAAGCGTGTCATTAATAAGATTATACTTCAAGATGCGATCGTTAGCGGTGCTGGAAGTAAGAGAAGGGGAAGCATTAACCTACAAAAGGAAAAAAACAGCATCAGTTTTTGGAGTGGTGTGTAGTTCTCCAAACAGCATGTGTGATGTCTGTGTGTACCACATGGGAAATTGAGACTCGGTGGCTCAAAGCACATCTTTCAGTTCCTCAGGCACTGGAAGGAATTCCCCACTGGGCATTTTTTCTTTTTACTTAGACAGGAAAGTACCACTCTGTTAAGTGTCTGCAGTGTCAGCCTGAAGATTTCCACTGAGATGAGATTCCCCAGGGTGAATCAGACAAGATGGAATTTTTGTTTAATTTTCTGTTTACATGGTTACAAACCCCATACATTTGAGTGCTTAAAATTTGCCCAGTTTACATAAACAGCTGTTACACACAGAAACGTGTGGCTCTCTTCTAGGTAAACGTTTCTCTAAGTTCTTATCTGAGTTCTCCCCTGTCACATTGTGAGCTGGGGAGTGCTCTCTATTCAAAGCACTACATTGTATCTTGTGGGAATTAAACCAGGGATTCATTTAACATATCTTTGTTCCACATTTATTTTGGAGAAGTGAGATCAGAACAATAAACAGATGATTTTTTTTTTATGAAGTTCACTTCGAATTAGATTGAGAAGGAAGAGGGATGGATAAAATTTATA
>VYZQ01048011.1:0-10469 GCA_013400655.1 Mystacornis crossleyi | reverse complement strand
CATTCCCACAAAAAGTCCCCTTATACTTGCAAGTATTGCTCTATAAACAAACCTGGCTAATTGTTCTTGCAGCTTCATGAAGACTTCAGCTTTGAACTGCCCTCTACATAAACAACTGCTTCTATTACAGCTGTAATATGCTTGTATCACACATTGCAAATCAACGAATAAATCTTTCTTAGGAGAAAAAAACCAACGGATACTTTGACAGTTTTATAGTAAGGTATGAGTTATGATTTGGAAATAGAAGTTGTAAAATGCAAAAGGAAAGAACTGAGTGTTTTCCTCCTCTGGGGATAAGGAAAAAACAATTAATGAGTAATAGCAGAATTTCACTGAAGGTAGCTGTTGTAAAATGCAGCACTTTAAATAAATAAACACAGACAAACACTCTCAGGTACAACTTGTCTGTTCCCTGGTATCTTCTTAATGGTGCTACTGATAACAGTTATGTTCAAGAATACAGCAAAATGACACCTGAATTGTTTTCAAAGGTTAAATTTTTCAAGTAACTCAGCACAAAAACCCACTAAGTGATACTGCAACTCAACAGGGGAAAACAGGAGGTTACCTTATGGTCTCTTTTCAGAGGCTGTCAAGGCTCTGCCTCATTTCTCTTTAAATGGAAAGACAAGAGCAAAGCGAGGGTCGACCATACTGATGGAAAGGCACATGTTCAGCCCTCAATGGACTCTCAGGACAAATGTTTTGTCCCTTTATAAAGGTTCTCCTCAGAGCACTTCTGAGAATTAATGATTGTACGCCTGCTAAATTAAAAAACACAGAACGCATAGAGCAGAAAAAAGCTCTCAGAAGAACAAACTCTGTTGTCCTTTAGGACAAGGTCAAAGAAGCATCTATCTTATTACTAGGCTTTCTCCTACAGCTCCCCCATTAGTAAATTTGGAAAACTGGACTGTACAAATAAAGACCTGAAACATGGTTCTCAGGATTTGCTCCATGGAAAAAAGTGTCTTGAGACCAGACACCAGCAAGGGAACAGAGATCAAAGTTTCAGCCGTCTTTGCCCTTCAGAATAAGTACTCAAATCAAAATAGATTGCAAGTGGGTAGAGCTTTACCCAGTCACAGTTGTTTAATTGAAGATATTAAGCAAAGTGAAAATAATTATGTGTAAGAATTACTGTTGTTTTGTTTGTATTACACATGCATTTTCCAGCACCTCATCGTAATTTTTATAAATTACTGACAGCTCAAATTAGGTACAGTTTTAGAAGACTAAAACCGTACAGTCTAAATACCTCCAAAGTTACAGGCACATTTAAAAGAGAAGAACAAAAAGAATGGGTAGCGCAGCTTTACATTAAACTTCTCTGATGCCTTTCTGCAAAACTGAACAGGTATCAGTTGTTTACAATTTATAAAAGGCTTTTCAAATATTCTAGTAATAATTCCACATTTTTAGGCTGCTACTTCTATATCCATTTCTGTTGTCTTTTATTCTAAGTGACCTCACCACCACGTTTGCTTCTTTTATTTGGGAAAAATCTTGAAGGTCTTTCTTTAACTGGTAGAGAAGATGTGCAAAATAACAAGACAGGCAATGTACCATGGGCCTCACATCTTCACTGCTACTGGCAACAGCACCAGGATTTATTCTCTACGTTGTATGGGACCTGCTTTCACCATAAGTAACTCTCAGTGTGCCCTGTCAAACCAAAATGTGTTTGAAGCGCTTCACAAATCAGCACCTGAGCAAAAAAATGTTTGTAGTACTGAAAAATGCCGTGTTTGACCACTTAACCTGGTTTACAACTACCAACATCATCATTCACACTGTTGTTACAGCAACATCCACACAAAAACAGTTCTGCTGTGCTGCACATCTTATGGAACAGTAGCAGAGAAGGCACACGGAGCAAGGCTGCAGTTTAGGATACATTACATATATCTTGTGAATGAGTGCAGGTGTATACCCATAGAATATAATCACGAGCATGTGTGTCTGTATGTCCATACAGATTTATTTTCCATACCAATAAAATAAAACTTCTGGCATGACGAAGTGCAATGATAGTTTTAATTACTGTACCAGACGCATGGTTTGTAAATCACAGACATCCGCTAAAAACACCAGAGGGTCAATCATTGTTAAGTCAGTCCCTGAAGGAACAAGGCTTGGGAAGTGACACTTTATGCCCATCTACGTCACCCCTGCCCCACTAACCTTCCCTCCTCACTGCTGAATTTCAGCCTACTTTGACATAAGGAAGTGCTGTCAAAGCTCTCGTGTTTCTACATGAATATCAATGGCAAATGACAGGACAGAACCGTTCTGCAGGCAGAGCTCCAGCTCTGTCCATGCAAGAGGAAGCCACCAGATGGCCAGGCAGCACTTACTTATCTCAAGTTTGCAACTGCACATTCCTTTTGTTTCCCACAGAAGGAAGGCAGTGGCAGGAGGTTGAAACAACTGCTTCTATTACTTGGGGGGAACACTGGAAGAAGTTAGAAAGTCCTGTGATAAGTAAGTGCTGAAAATAAGAAATTGAATTAACTGTGTGCCAGAGAGAGAGAGGGAAGGGGATATGAGGAAGGAGGTATTAAGCCACTATTATAAAATACACATCCACATGATCCAAGCTCACTANAAGCCACTATTATAAAATACATATCCACATGATCCAAGCTCACTCATTTCATAATTCAATTCATAAGTGAGCATATTGGCTTTTAAATGAAAAGAGACATGAAGAACACCCCTCGTCTCAACTACTGTGAGTCAATACTGAAAATATCACACTTTATTACAGAGCTGCAACTCATTATCTTGACTTCTGAGCTGTGGTTTTTCTAAAATTTCTAAATTTTAAAATGTATTTATTTGTAAGTACAAGTTGAAGTATTTTAACTGCAAGATGATGAAGAGTATTACAAAATCTTTTCATTCCAAGTTTTTGGGACAATTTGAGAAAATCAGTCTGGCTACAAAAGAGCATGTGAGAACTCAGCACACTTACCCCATGTTTCTGAATGGCAACGTTTGTAAGATGTACAAACATGTTATCCAGTTCACTTGTACTTGGTGTGTATTTCACTGTGCAAAACCGGCAAAACCCAAGTTTATACCTTAAATGCAAAAAGTCATTAAAATGTGTTAAATCCTTGTAAGAAACAAGGAAGTGAGCATCCTAGGATACCATTTCCAGGTTAAACTTCTTCGTGCAACATGCACAACATTATTTTGACTACACTAGACATTAAAACAAAATACAAATACATGCAACCTTACATGTAACATCTCAGTGGACGATAGGTAGACACCAAAACGTAGAGACGAAGATCAAATTTCTTTCCACCAATCAGTAAGGGATTGTTGATGTAGAGTGAAATCACATAGGCTTCTTTGGAAGACTGAGACACAAACCTGAAAAACACAAATCACGTCTCACAATATGATATTTGCAACAATGCAATCCCCGAAGTCTTTCACTTCTTTAGTAAGTGTTCTGTAAATTTTGAGTTGACTGAAATCTTGCATCTTTTGCCAAGACAATGTATAAAGCTGTGGTAATTAATAATACACACTTGGCATCAGGCATTATATACCAAAAAAAAGCTGAAAATACTGTACAGATGACCAAGATCAATTACCCATTTAAACTCACACAGTAGCTGACCAAACCATTCAGAACACAGCTCTCTAAGTCAGCCTTTTTCCCTTGAAGAGAATTTAGAGTTTGGCAAGGTCCAGACAAGCAAAAAAGGATGTAGTGCACTACCTTCATTATTCAAGGTCTTGTACTACTGCAGTATTTGCCTTGTGCTTGGTGTGCAATTGCAAACCACTGTGAAAAGTTAATATAACTTTCACATTGTGACAGTCTTCAGATTCCAAATCAAACGTGGGGGAAAATACTCAAGGGATATTCAGCCAGTCACTTGATCACAGGAAAAAGCTTAACATTAGTTGTGTGAGCAAAACTTCTAGTCAGAGAAGAACGTAAGATTGCTAACCTGTTTCATCCATTTGGAAGGAGATCATCAACATGACGTGTATTATTTTGTGTTCCAAAAGGAAAATGCATTTATTTCACACAAATTTGAAAAGTGATTTAATATATATTAAACAATTGTTGACTTTGCTGAGGGGAAGATTTTTCTCTTGCTTCCTGTTATTTAATACTGTGAAGCAGAACAATTTATTTCTATGCAATTTTTTCCCCAACAACACTGAAGGCATTTTTATAAAGAGTATTAATTGAGCAGTTCTGTGTACCTCCTCATACCAAAACAAGTCGTGTTATAACCTCTTGAAGGGGGAAGTGAGATAACAACTGAGATTAAATGCAAACCTAACTATAAAATGACAAAGCAATAATAATAATAATAATGGAATACTTTTCCCATGCATCAGACAATTGGCATGTTGATATAATTCACCTAATTACAGAAAGTACAGGCTTAGGTTTTAAGAACTTACGAAGATGTTTTGCTGTCTCGAGACCATTTTTTAATTTGGGATAGTTTATTGATTAGAAATATTCCTTTTCCTTGAGCTTTGCCACAAGGTTTCATAATCCATGTGCTGGAGGGATTCTTTCTGAATTCTTCAACAAAGAGATTATAATCAGCAGGAAGCATAAAAGTCACAGGAACAAAATCTGAGTACAGGGGAAAAAAAGGTGCACAATTAAAGATGCTATATCTGATAAGGCTATTGATACATATATACTGAAAAAGAAAAGCTTGGTATTTTCAGTATTTCAGTCTGGCATGATCTACCTTCATTAAGACTCACGCTGCTTTTTATCTCATTTACATTCCAGTTTTTACTTTAACAGTTGCAAAATGCTGCATGATGCTAACTTCATAGTAATAGATTCTAAGTCATGTGAATAGATTTTCTTCTTTCATTTATATGCTGTGCAATTAGAGTATTAGATACCATTCCAACTAAACAATCAAAATTTCTCAATTTCCTATACCAACTTCCACCATTCCTTATCATGCTCTGTGCATGCAAAAAAACCCTTCGGCTGTGTAATTTTTATTTCCATGTAACTCCCATTATTCTTATTTATTATATCTTATTCTGAACTCCTAGTATTCTTCTTCGCTCCCACACTCATATGATTATCTAAAACCTAAAGAAAAACATTTTTCACTTTTTGCTATTGGATTATCTTCACTTCTATCCTTACAGAACTGTTTTCTTACATGGATGAAGTGTTTTCATTTAACTTTTCCAAGATGTAATTCAATTCCTCATAGCCCCATTCTGTTTCACTTCAATGCTTTCTGACCTCCAAACCAACTCTACCTTCCTCATTCCTGATCTATTCTTGGTTTAGTTCTGGGGTTTGGGTTTCTTGGGTAATTTTTTTGTCTGGCTTGCTTTTTATTTTATTTTCTAGCAGGCATTATTAGTTCCCCAGCTTCTCCCAAATTTCTCCTCTGAAGCATTCATATAGTTCTTTCAGAGCCTTTCTGCAAAATGTTTTAGTTTTTGCTCCAGTGTAAGATTTTCAGGTAATGGTTTTGCACTACTGAATTAAAGAAACTGCAACCCTCTCTCAATATGAAGTACCAGAGCCCTTTGGTTTCACCACTAATCTAATTGCAAAGTATCTTAAATCCAGAATTTTCCCACTCCAAAATAATTTTTCAGAAACCCCAAATGAATCAAACCCAACAGAGGGACAGAGCACTTCAAGGTAGCCACTTTAATGTCATAACACTCCAGAGGTCCAGTGCTTCATGAACAAAAAAGCTGGTTAGACTCCAGTTACTGACCACCCAAGAACAAAGCTGAACGCTGATAATAAGAACAACATACCCAAATAAATATATTTCCCATTTTCATCCTTTTCTGCAAGAGGACTTCCTTCTTTCTCAAGTTCTTTTCTGTATCTCTTGATATTCTTTACCATCAGATCTTTTCTGGTCAGTTCATAGTGGTTTGGGAAATGATTGACAATTTGGTCATCAGAGAGGCGGTAACCGGCTTCCACACTGAAAACATTTCTGATTGTTTGGACACTCATCCTGAGACCAAAGACAGACACCAAATGATTTCTCTCAAGAAACACACTCCTGGACGACAAACTAGAGATCTTTTCGCTACAATTTCTTCATCTTTTCTCTCTCTCATTTCTTTAATATTTTGCTGCAGTCACAGTCCAACATATCCCGAAGTTCTATTAACAAAGTAAATGAAATCCTGCGGAAGGTTTAATCGGTCCCTCTACCACTCCTGCAAAGAGTGCAGGAAGTGAGGACAGGAAGATGACAAATGGGTCCTACTGGACTCTGTCTTGCTGATAGTCAGGTCAAGCCCCAGCAGGGCCTAAAAATGACTGAAGTGCACCCAAATGCTAGAGAATCCTCTTTCTTAATCTGTTACTTCACACTCTTGAAACTCACCTTTCCTCTTCAACAAAGCCACAAACCCAGCCTTCTACTAACTGCCTTGCTACTTGGATTACAAAGGAAATCAGACATATGATTTGAAAACTGGTTAAGAGATCTTGCTGAAAACACCTGTGATATTTAGTTATATACCAGATGAAAGTGCTGCAGTGACAGAGTCATCAAATCACTTATCAACTACATTTTTCACAGAAGAGCAGAGACAGAGATGCAAAGAATTTTCCATATTAGATGTTTCAATGTGAAAATTTAAGAATATTTCCTGAATGCCACCAATCTGCGTTATTACCATTTCAGGTAGAAAAAAAGAAAACTAACCCAAAACAATACAACCAGTCACACAGCAATTTCCATGTGTGTTTCCCCACTCTCCCAACTGCATTCCAAAAGCATGAGCAGATGACTAGATTCTTGCCCATTTAAATAAGTGGTTCACAAAGGGTACATTTGGCAGCACAAACTGCCATTCTGATGTATTTGACAGGAACATCATAAACTGTTTGTAAACTCTTTATTTAAAGAGTACTGTTTCTGCCAGTTAATAGATTACTGCATTCTAGGACAGCATTTCATGGTCTTATATCGGACAAACACCAAATGAGAAGATTATTTACTCTCCTCCTTTTACCACAACCTTGATCTAATTTCACATTCACTCTCAGTATTGAAATGTTGAATAATTAGCCTGAATAGAAATCATCACCATGAAGAGAAAAAAAGTACAGTTTATTACAGAAGTCTGGATTCTGGTAACACAGCAAGCCTCCATAACACTGACAAAAGAAACTGGTAATTGCAGCGTACTTACCAATAAAAATTCCAGTCTTCATTTTCTGCCACCTGAATCCATCCTCTTTTTTCAAAGTTGTTTATTAGAACAGATTTTTCTATGTCAGTTACCCACTTTACTTTTCCTGCCATTATCCTAAAGCAGAATCAACCTGTTCGTAAAGAAAAGTTTAAAGCTGAAAAGAGGGGAAGATACAGAAAAGCCAAAGCAAAGGGAAGTGGCACCTAGAAAACACTTTCACATAAGTATAATAGTTTAAAAACCAAGGAAAATAACATCTGGGCTCAGACTGAAACCCTGCATTTCTCAGCTGGACAACTGCACACAAGGACACTGGTTACAGGGACTTTTCACACTTCCTGCCTTTTGAAAATAGGCACACAACATCTGTCTCCCCTCAAATACGCTACTGACAGAACCCCCTATTCTACACTGGGTCATGTTTAAAGAACCAAGAGTGGAGCACAGACATTGTATTGTTTCTAACTTACGAACACATATTTTTGCTTTGTTTTGAAGCAGGAAAGTTCATCCGGACCACATGGTGACTGTAGAATAAAAACCCCCGATTCCAAGAGAAATCCCTTACATACTCTATCAACAATCAAGATTTGCAGTACCCCAAGGGAGGGAACTACAGTAAAGCTACTGACCTTGCAACTGACACCATTAAACCCTTACAGGAGGATTTCCCCAAACCTCAGGTTGCTAGAAGAGTGCTTACAAACTGCATTTCAGCTCCTGACACCAGATGTCACTATCTACATTAGCTCTTTCACTTGCCCAGGTCAGCCTTTTGCTAGGATCACTCGGCCATTTTGGCAGGAAGGGGCCTCAGCAAGTCCCTTGGTCCAGCTTCCTCCTGCCGCCAGCTTCCTGCAGGGTTAGCTCTGAGGTCTGCTCAGTTTGCTCAGAGCTTTACCCATTTATGTTTTGAAAAGCCCCAAAGACAGAGACGGCACAGCTTCTCCGGGCATCCCATCTCACAACCTGACTGACCTAATGGGAGGGAGGGAGGTGGGGGGTGGTTCTCCCTATATTTTTATTCTTTTCCCTACATTTGTTATTCTTACTTGCATTACTCTCCCAAGAACAAAACTCACCATGCGAAGGAGTGGGAGAGAGCTGGGTTATCACACACCCACACGTAACACCATCTACTGCCCCTCCTACATACAATTTTCCATTGAAAAGTAAATTAAAACATAAAATCACCTTTACTAAATGTAGTGCTGTAATTAATGAATGTAGTTAATACAATTTCTGCAAATAACGTGTTGGACTGGAATTCAAGGGGTCTTCATTTTCCAGGACTAGATATGGGGATGTACATTTGCCACCAAGCTCAGGCCCCTATTGTTTCTTTCTGGGAGGTACAACCTATATAATCTTACACAGACTGTTTATCCTGTCAAATCTCACAAGGCAGAGATGATTACTAATAAACTACAGTTTTAGAAAGTTTAAGATCCACTTATTTTTATTCATGGTGGTAAACCAATCTGAAATCAAGCTTAGATAGAAAAGAGTCCATGACGGCTCAGGGTCTGTCTTCTTGTGTGTACTTTTATACAACACCTAATTCTACAAGGTCATGATCTTTCTCTGAGCCTTCCAGATATTACCAGAACAAATGTAAATGAAACAATTAATTTATTTGTATTGAAGTTTGTATGACTCACCATCAGTGACTCACTAATACCACACATCACTTTGTTGTGGTCTTAAAAGTTCAGGGATTAGTCTGCTTGCAATACAATTGGCCCTTCAAAAGGAAATGCATTAAAGGCTATAATGGTATTAACCAGCCACAAGGTAAACTTTTCAAAAGGCTTTAAAATAACGTTCTTCACATCTCCAAGCTACCCCATGATGTTCACCAAAATTCAACCCCAATATTATACCCATTTCTCTGACTCGTTGCTCGATTCACAAACAGGAAGGTGAGCTAAAATTAAACCAGAGCTAAACACTGGAGATAGCTTCTACCAGAAATCAAAAGAAAAATTACAAGAGCGTGATTATTTTCTTGTTTTGGGAACTTGAGGCCTTAGAGCTCACTCCTGCTACAGGAGAATTGAAAGGACAGCAATACAACAGCAGACTGAAAATTCCTCCTTGTTTTCTGCAGACAGTTTTATCATCTCAGATGATGTTTAAGTTATTTAAGTAATTACTGTAATTTTGTAAACAAAATCTTTCAATTTTGTATAAACTGATTACCGAAACCCACAAACAAGGACACAAAAAATAACATTAAGTTGTACCAAAAACTTCCTTATTTTCAATAATGTGATTTTAATACAGTATCATTTTCTACAGGAATCTGCAAATCTGCAAATAGGTATTCTAGATAACCTGATGAGGTTGCACAAGATAGCTACACATTCAAACTTCTGGTCAGCTGAGATCCTTAGCTTCACAAAACATCAAAGAAGAACTGCATAACACAGCCCTAGCCTGCATTTGTTGCAAGTCAAATCCTTCACAGAACACCACAGCTCCGACTCAAGAGACAGCAGGTATGTGACAGAGGCACAGCAGGACTGCCACTTCTCCAAAACACTGCCTTTCCTGCCCGGACTGCTCCCAGGGGCAGCAGCCTAACGCCGAGGTGAGACCCCATGCCCTGAGATCCAAAAGCAGCCTGCCTGGTTGGCTGCAAGAAGCCAGCGGTGCTGATGGCAGCAGACTTTTCACACCGCAAGATACGAGTGAAGGCACGCCTGCGGCACCCGACCCAGCAACCTATTTCCTTCTAACAGTACACAATGTAACTGTGTTTCATTACGTTTACTACTGGAAAANGGGGGGCGGGCCGGGGCGGCCGCCGGCCATGTTGGGCGCGGCGCGGTGTGGGGAGCGTGGCGAGGCCGGGGCCGGCGCTCTCCGAGGGACGGGAGCGTGCTGCAGTTCTGATGGGAAAGCCTCGAAACCCGCCCAGCCACCTCAGCCTTGTTCCTGCTCTCTGGGGACGTTTTGGTCTCAAGCTTCTGCGGCCTGGGCCTGCCCCATCCTTAGGAAACAAGTACCTAACAAACTTTAGTTCATGAGTAAATGGGAGTTTGTGAAAGGCCATCGCGTGACAAAACCTTTTTGGATGTTACCGGGATATAAAACCCCAGGGAAATGCAGATGCCAATGCTCAAGTCTGTTTTCGAGCCCGTCAGGTGCTAAAATGTTCATCACCATACAGCTACAGGAATAGCTGCTTTTGGACGGATATTGTTCAGAGGAGGCAGGCAAATTTTCACCCCAAAATTTCATCACAGAACCCCAGACTGGTT